>BQNB010082778.1:0-29227 GCA_026074375.1 Tanacetum coccineum
AACATTGTCTTCAATGTCCTATAAAAGTACCCGTATAAAAAGAATAAAAGGAAAAGAAAACAAGTAAAAGAAACTATTACTCCCTTGGTTTGCTCAATAATGGAGAAGAAACATGCGATAACTGGTTAAATCTTCCTCCAAGAATCATCCAATGAAACTTCCTAGGAACTTCCAAGCTTCTTCTCTTCAAATATAACCTGTAATCAAAGACAAAGACAACTACACCAAGCATAAAATCCATGGGATAAATATATATACAATAAGAGTTTAGGGTTTTGACTCTATTAAAACAGTAAAGATAGGATGAGAGAATTGTTAAACTCATGGTTTTGCAGGTTTATAAAAGAATTTAAACTTTCTTAAGTGTTGTACAGGTTATATTTTCAAAAATACTTACAATTTTTGAGTTTTCCTGTAACTGGGCATTTGACCCGTCAGGAATATCCTGACCCCATCACAACTGTCGGGGTGACGGTGTCGCGTGTAAATCGTGACGCCGTCTCCATACTCTGTGAAAACTCATTTTTCGTTTTTGATGAAAAATTTCCTACACTCATTCTTATAAGTTATTTTCCTGTACAAAATGTTGCATAACAACCTGAGAATTAATATTTCAATCATATGACTCAAAATTGACGCGGATTAATCTAAACAATTTATTTTAAATGTTTGAATTTGGTTCTAAAAACCAGATATTTCTCCTATACTTATTTTGTTGCAAAATACCTTTGATTGCAAATAAGACGAAGTTACAACCAAACAAAGCATGATTACAAAATAATTCAAACATAATAAAACAAACAATAAAGAATTAAAACACAAGACACGACTAATATGCGGGAAAAGTAAATATCGGGTTGCCTCCCAAAAAGCGATTTTCTTTATTTACGAGTCTTGTAGCTAGACTCGAAGTCACACGTTCTTACGTGACTTCTCCTTCATGATCCATTCCACCTTCCATTTTAACAAGAGCATGATGCTTACTTTTGAAATTTTTGCTCTTCCATTGGTCGAACCTCATCTCCCTCTCTAGGTGAAGTTTTATCCTTTCTTCCCATTCTAGGACTAATCTATTTACAATCATAGTGGGGGCTATAGGATCTATGTCGTTGATATCATCAAATAACGTCATACTTTGCTATCATTTATCCCACGTATTTTACCTACTTTTATATATTTATTGCAAGATATTGGTACTTAATTGCTTAAAGTTTATTATTGCAGTAATTATGGAGTCACTTGTGAAGAAGAAGCAAAAAGGCGCAATTCTAAAGCTTAAACAAAGACATTTGAAGAATAATATTTTCTGCACCTATACGCCGTATCCAACAATGAAGATACGGCGTATCAGCGCCAGCTCAGCACAAGAAACGCGTAATGATCAATTCCAGATCCAGCGTATCCACTACAACCAATACGCCGTATACACAGCTGTTCATCAGTCAAAGATACGCATTTAATATGATTGATGGTAATTATCTTAATTGATTTGATCTTATCGCGGACTCCAAGGAAATTAACCCCTATACGTCGTATCCACTTATCCCTATACGGCGTATCCAGGCGTATTTCAGACACTATAAATACAAGACTCAAAAACGAGTTTTAGTGTGCAATATCACATTCTCTGTATAGTATACAACTAAAGTCGAATTTCTCAAGCCAAGAAGAGCAGCCAAGGTCGAGCACTACTCCTAATTCCATAGAAGACATCGTGTAATTCTTACTTTCTTAATCATTTGATTTTTAATTGTTTGATCACGTTTGTAATAATGACAATGATTGTTGGTTAATACCCGCGGGTATTAGCCATGTTAATGAAGATTATAATGTTTGGTTTTTTTTAATTCGGATTTGCTTAATTTATCGTTGTTGTTTAATTATGTTTATCTCCTTATACTTGTTTATGTACTTGTACATGCGACCTATCATTCAACTGGGTCTAGGGAGACCTAACCAGTAACCTAGATGCCGGGATGGCTCTTCATGTTTTGTTCTATATGCCCGGACCAATAGGATCACAAATGACACCTTATCATTACTCTTTGATTATGAGCTTAGTTGACCAGCAGGTGACCTGATAATTGTTCAATACTATGTCGATTTTGTTGGTCATCTTGCTTTGTTGTTGTTTGAAATTGGCTTCAAACTTTGTTAGTCTAGTGTCTTGAGATACCATGAAGTTGGATACCAATCCCTCTAAATTTGATTAATTATTAACGCTTCAAGGATTGTTGTTGCAGGAACGGTTTGGGATTGAACCGTTGGGTTGGAACCAGTTAGGTGGGTTTGAAAAATTATATTGAGAATTTTGGGGTTGTCTCCACCTAAGGTTTGGGTGACTTCTCCATGATGGATTATAGGTGTCACCAAGATTGTTTTGCTCGGGCTTGAAAGTATATCACTTACCTCCCGCTTCATCGGTACGCGAGGATGCATATTCAACAAAGGCTTGCTTAGGATTTTCCATGCAATATTGAGTGTCATAGGGACCACTGTAGATCTCATATGAGGTAATGATTTTGTTAACTTGAGTAGGTTATGTCGGAGCAAGATGAGCTTCCATCAAGCGTTGGACTTGATTTTTGAACTCAATGAGGCGGCGATCGAATGTACTCGGGACATTTTGAGGCAAAGTGATTGCCTTGACCAGCTTAGTGAGATCCCTTAGGTCATTCCAAATTTTGTTGTCATAGAGGGCGAGGTACTCTAATAATGGCCAGGATTGTTCGGTGTTTCGGTCACGAAGCTTACACCGGCCGATTGGTCAATGGTTCATCTTGTGACGGGATTGACATGGTCATAAAAAATTTGGACTTAAAGCCAAATATCGATGCCATGATAAGGGAATTTTTGTAGTAAGTCCTTGAAACGAGTCCATGCTTCAGATAGAGATTCTCCATGATGTTGTTGGAACATTAGGATGTCATTGCGGAGTTTTGCAGTCCTTCCTAGTGAAAAGAATTGAGCAAGGAAAAGAGTAGTAAGATCCTCCCATGTGCTGATGGATCCTGCTGGAAGACGTTCAAGCCAGTTGCTAGCTTGATCGCGAAGGGAAAATTGAAATAAACGCAGGCGCGTTCTTTCCTCATTTTTACCGTCAAGGTCAAGTGAGTCCACAAGTTTTAGGAAATCCTTGAGATATTAGTTTGGATCCTCAGACCGAAGTCCGTGGAATGAACATCCGTTTTGCACCAACCAGATGGTGTCGGATTGAAGAGGTACCACGTTGTTCCCTATGGGGAGCTCTATGGTATTCCTGTAGCCTTTATGGCTAGGTTTGGAGTAGTCTCCAAGAGTACGGATAGGATTCTCGTCTCCTATGGTGGTTGACAAGAATGGATTACGAAACAAATAACACAAAGAAAAGATAGACTATGAGAAAGCTAATATACGGAAATTAAAAGTATCCCTTTAAAAGGATTCAATGCGAGTAGGTAGAACTAAGTTAATACAATGATTCAAACCTAACTATTCCCTTGGTAAAGCGCCCAAAACATGTATGCGGTTGTCGTAAGAGGAATTCTACAAGAAGTTTTACAACTCCCTAGGCAGAGTACCTAACCGTTGTAGTAGTAGTATAGACAAGACTCAGGGGTTGTTATCGCTCTCTAGGGGAATAGGTTGGGAAGGCTTGATCAAGGTCTAACAGAATTCTAGGTGTTGAGAGAAGATTATTTTTGTATTTTTATATTTATAAGAAAGCAGGTAAATATATGGTTTGAGAGGTTGGTTTGATAAACTATTAACTAAACTAATTGATAAACTAATCTACTAGTGATAACTTTATGATAATTCAATGTATTTACTTAATCATGCATTACTTATCAGATTGTTTCTCCTAATCTTGTTGCCTTGTCACACTTGTGATGATATGTGTAAATATTTCCTAGGTCATGAACGGGATTTTATGAAAACCCGTCATCTTTTTATTGTTCTATGAGGGCAAAGCTCAAGGATAAGGTAGTATGAAGACTATTACTAGGCCCCTAAGAGTACTATTTAAATGATGTGGAAAGATCTTAAGAGGGATCACCATATAAAGGGGCAAGGTTAGTATGAAGACTGTTACCCGATGGTATCCTATCTACGCACTCGCGTTTCCCTAGATGGGTCTACAGCGATATAGATAAAAGCTAGTTTTCTAGAACCTAACGCGCACAATCATCAATCAAGAAGCAATAATAAAAGGATCTATAATCCGAATTTCATGCAATCATAAGCAAATACAAAGGAGGGTTTAACCTCGCATGTTATAAAGGAAGCAAGAAGATAAAAACCTAAAAACAAACTATTAAGCATATAATCTAGGCATATTTGCATGATTTAGGGGGTTAAATAAGCTTGAAATAGTGTATAAAATGACACCTCGTTAATTCTCCTTATTCGTACCTAGGTCATCATCATTCTTAACCGAATTAAGCGCATCAAATAGGTTCAAATTACTTACCTCTTGTCTAGACAATCCATATTGATTCTTTTTACCACTTGTGGTAGAACTATTCTTTTAAGAGACATGCCAATAAACTTGTGTAGTCGGCTAAAACCACACCTTCAAGCGAACCTGCACTCCTCTAACAGCTTGTCTAGGATTCTTCAAGTTCTTCAACAAATTCAAGACGGGTTGCTTAGGACATTCATCTAGGATGTCACAAAAAACCTTGCAACTTGATTATCGAAGAGGTGTCTACTCGTACTTAACACGAATACTTATCATATTATACCCCTCACCTACGAATTTAGGTACAACACCCATAATGGTATCTTTTAACTCAACATCGGCTTGAAGACCAAACATGGCTCTAATATAACTAGGCCTACCTCAAGAGTCAACACACATAGCGGCCGTGTAAGAATCCAACATCAGAGGTTTAGTTTGGTAGCAATAGCACTACAACCATCTTTCATAAAAATGGTAATTGTAATATAATGGAACTTCGAACAAACAGGGATATTACACATGTCCTCCATCATAATATTCGCATTCGGTGTCCAATTTCTTAGAATCAATGGCACATTGTGAATCAACCACATACCATTTTCCAACATAGATTACATCCCGTCTTTAGAATTAAACTTAAAGAAAAACATACCTTTAGTCATCATTGATTTAACAAGTCCAAATTTACTCCAAGTATTCTTAACGTAGTTCTCAACAATTGGGTATGCCAAACTTTTTCCCAAAAAGAATCTGTACACAGTATTATTAAGCCATTCATTCACAACACAAACCGGTTCCTTTGAAACGACTACATGTGCACCATTACTAGCCGGAGTAACCAAGGTATAAAAATTAATTGATTTCCGACTCGTATCTCCTTTCAATAGTGTTGCAAACAAAGTTGGTCCCACATTAGTATTATTCAAGTTAGCATTCTTAACAGGTGATGTCGTAAGTGTAGAATACATAACCAAATTCGGATTATTAGCACTTTCAACGTTATGTTTTCTACACAAAGAATTCATAGACTCATAATTTGCAACAAAACTTAGTTCCTCGTTAGATTATATGATAGACGGACTACCAATACCCTTGTTGACCCAACTACTAGCCGTACCATAGTTATCAAGCATCGAGTAGTTGAGATCAATTGATTTTGTAAGATTTATTGGTTCTTGATTGAGATTCAAGATCTGGTATTTATACTGATGTAAAATTTTAACATGTTATCAAAGCAAGGCTTTTCATCTTGCTCTAAACCGTTTCTATAAAAAGGTAGTGTTTTGTAAATTTTTAGGGGGTTTTTCAATTTCTAAGGTTCTTGTGTTAATTGATATATTGTGGTTTAATTTCGTCAGATTTAAAGTTTTTAGAAAAACGCCTAATTTTTGAAAAATTTAGGGTTTTGATGCTTTTTAGTGCTTTTTCCCTCTAAAAGCTTTTATTGATCGATTAACTTATGTTAATAGGTACATTTGGTATTCTTCTTCGTTCTTGGAAAGACTAGGTGAAAATGCCTAATTTTTGAAAAAAAAATTAGGGTTTCAAGATTTAGGGTTTTTCTATTGATTAAGATTCTGGTAGCTAATTTACATCTGGTTGATTGGTTCTTGGTTGATTTGTGTTGATCTTCTTTGGTTTTGTTGCGTCTCTTGACTAAGTGAATCAATACTATAGTAAGTCTTTCGCTTAGATTGTATTGCTGGAACCCATGCTCTGTAACACCTCTCACACCTTTTTATAATTTATGTCATTTAATTTTTTGTTTAGAGTTGTTGGATTAATTATGGTTAAGGAGTTTGGTTATTTTTTGACCTATGTTGTAAATTATTTGGTTTATTGGACATAGACCCTATAAATCTGGATTATTCTTAACCTACTATCAAAGAGAAGCAATGAATCCTCATTTGATCAAGATTTGGTGTGTATTTGGTACGACCTTGTGATTTTGTCTCTTGATCACTATCTGGTGGTTTATATGTTAGTTTATTATTGGTTGTTGATTGATTTGTTGTCATGGCTGCTAATGAACATGAATATCTATATAATAAGTTTGAATATCAATTTAATGATGATAATATTACTAAAATTAGTAAACTTGATGTTAGTCATCCATTACATTTGCATCCTAATGGCTATGGTTCTCTTATTGTTATGTCAATTAAGCTTAAAAGAACTAAGAACTACAATGTTTAGTCTTGAGCTATGTTATTTGCTTAGAGGGTACAAACAAAATTGGTTTAATTAATGGTATTTGTAGAAGATCACTAAGTAATGATATTTTGGGATAGAGTCAATGTTATTGTTCTTGGTTGGATCTTAAACTCTACTTTTGAGAAACTCTATCTTGGGAAAAAATTTCAAAGAGGGCTTCCCATGTTTGGGAGGAATTAAAAGAAACTATTGATAAAGTAGATTTACGTATCACTATTAATTTGTATCATAAAATTAATTCATTTTGTCAAAATGTTATTATTGATTGTTATCATATGTTGAATGCTTTGTGGAAGCACTTTGATGCTTGGGTTCAGTATCTAATATGTACTTACCATGCTATTGATAATTTTAAGAAACATAATCATTTGCTAAAACTTATGAAATTTTTATAGGATAGGATGATATTTACATGAAAATAAGGAGTAATTTATGTTTTAGAGATCCTTTACCCGATGTTAAAAATGCTTATACATTTTCTCTAGTGAGAATTCTTTATCACTGGGATTGTTTGTCTGGTAGTAGTTCTAGTACATCTCAGAGGTCTTGGTCTTTTGTGTTTAATATTGATATTAGGTATAGAAGAAATTTCCAGAGGTCCCAAACTTCTTGTAATACTATTGAAAAATGTTTTAAACTGATCGAGTTAGTTACTCTGTTTTTTGGAAAAAATATTATAACAATTAACACAATTAGGGTACCTCAAATTTTTTAGAGAGAGATGTAATAATAACGAATTCTGTTAGATATAGGCTACTTCTTTATTTTTTGTTGATTTAGATTTCTACTCTTTTGTCTTTGATTAATGAAAATTATCTCGATCTTGTTGGTAAGGGTGTACATGCCAATATGGCTGGTATTGTTTTCAATAACATCAAATTTTTCAATCAAAACATTAATACATTTTTTTTCCAATAGTCATTTGCATTTTGATCTTGTAAATGTTGGGATTATTGTGGATTTATGGGCTAATCAACAAATGACATATATTGATAAGGATTTAGTAAATTTAAATATATCATATCTTGAAATCAAAGTGTTTCATCCAAATGGGACAGAAGCTTTCATTACAAAAATTAGTATTCTTTTTGTGACAAATACTTAACTTTCTATGATGTGTTGGCGGTTTTTGAGTATTGTGTCAGTCTCATGCATGTTCATAATGTGGCTAGAGATAGCAAATTTGGTAGACAAAATGGTGGGTTATATTTATTTGATGGAAATCAGGGTAATGACTTAAAGTTTAAGAATAAATAGTCTTTTTGTAATCTGTTTTAACCTAATTTGGCTTATAAATTGTCATCCCTTAGATAATTTCTTGACTGTGTTTTGAAATGTGAAATTAAGATTGAAAATAATGAATTTAAACCTTGTGAAAAATGTCAAAGCACTAAGCAAACCAAATAACCATTTCCTCTAAGTGAGCACAAGTCTACTATGCTTGCTGAATTGGTTCATCTTCACTTTTAGAGGGAAACCTTTTTTATACCCCCCCCCCATAAGGTTTTTTAGATAAGGTGGTTTTAGATATTTTTTATCATTATTGATGACTACATCAGAGTTGTACGGGTGTATTTGATTAAGAGCAAAGTTGAAGTCTTTGATTGTGTTTTTGTTTTTTTGTAATTTGACCAAAAATCAAATTAGAAAAGTGTCAAAACTTTTAGAACTGACAATGGACATTAATTTACATGTAAAAAAAAATTCAATAAGTTTTATGAGGATAATGGGATTATACATCAAACATCTTGTGCTTATACCCCATAGTAGAATAGGATTGTAGATAAGAAACTTAAGCATCTTCTTAAAGTTGCTAGATCCCTTATGTTTCTTAAAGGATTGCCTTTGAGTTTGTGGTCTGAATGTGTTCTTACTGCTACTTGGTTGATTAACAATTGCCTTCATTAGTGTTGAATGGGATATCTCCTTATCATCTTGTCTTCTATAAAAAACTTCTCTTACTCATCTTAGAACGTTTGGACGTTTTTGCTTTGCTAATATGCTTACTAGTCATGATATGGTTAGTAGTAGAGGAGAAACATTGTTGATCCCAACGAATAGATCTTTAACTCCTTAGCTTGTAAGGTTTAGTACCCTTGGATAAATTCAAAAATACTAAGAATGAAACTTTGATTGAATGATATAAACTATGTGGAATGTAGTTTATATCACTAAGAAGTATTCTCAATGAAACAGTAAAGTATGTTTTGACATAAAGATATAATCAACACAACAAGCTTCAATATATTAATACGATCACTCTGACTTAGTGATAAGGTTTACAACCTTGAAGCTATGATCTCTATGAAAAACTAAGATGGAAAACTTATATCTAACTTCACGACCTAGGATCTCCTTTTATACACTAAGGAGTCCTTTACAAGATAACTACGAATCTTTTGAGATCTTCTATAATTCATACATATATTATATTTCTATAGAATATAGAATATACACCATAAATAACTCTATGAATATCTTGTTACACGTCTTTGTCTTCAAAGCCTTCAGCAGTATTAAGTCCATCACTAGAAGTACAAACTAACACTAGCAGTACTAATATTATTCTAGCAGTACTAACTCAGTTAGTACTGTTAGTTCTATTTCTAGCAGTACTAATCGTTGATGATTTATTCCTAACAATCCTCCCCTAAACTTATGATTTACCTTCAAATCCTAAGTTTCTTCTGACTTAAATCTTCTATTATGCTTCTACTGAGGATTCTTTTAAACATTCTTCTACTTCTGTACTTGTGACTTCATAAACTTGAGAAGTTCATATGCCATTGTGCTTTCATGATCAACCTCCAATCTTTTACTTAACATTCTTGATAACATTTCCTGATTAAGTGGATATTTCTTCTTAGTCATCATGTGAATAGCAATTCCATTGTTCATCAACAAAATATGAATTCCACATGAATCAAATAGTCTCCAGCTTATCAAATTGTATTCATGTTGATTCTTCCAGACTTCATCTTCTTCATCAGGCTCAAATAGGATCTTCAAATCTCCCCAAAGCATTAAGTCATAACCTTCTGGACTTGATGTCATATACCTTGCTTTAACTAGCCTGTGTAAGTCTAATACATCTTGTCTGTCAAAATCATCAAGCATCTCACTGAAGATCTTGTAATTCTTAGAACTTCCATCTGCCCTGAAGATTTGATAATACATGAAGTTTTCTGCTAGGACATGAGTCTTCCAATCAACTATTGGAAACTTAGTAGCCAAAGACTCAAAATCCATAGCAACTTCTTCTCCTGGAACTATATCCAAATAAGCTTTAAGTTCTTCCTTCTCTGTATCATATTCTGTCTTCTGTCTTTTGGCACTTTGATCACTTTGCTTTTCACCTGCTCTTTTCTTGGCAAGTGTTTTCTTCCTGCTTCCTCCAGCTTTCTTTTTGCTACCTTTTTCTTTATCCTCTGAATCCATATGTACAAAAGTATGTGTTTGATCCCATACTTTTTCAAATATTGGTCTAATTTCTTCATATTTCATTCCTTTGAAGTAACTTTGCTTGTATCCTACTTGATTCTTCAAGTACATGACCATGTTCTTCCTAACTTCAGCAACAGAGTAAGGTCTATTCTGAAGAGCATGGTACCTTAGCATAGCAGGATCACTCCAATCAATAGTCTGAGATTGTGTAGCTTCAGCTGGAACTTCTTCCCTTTCATTCAATTGCCTTTGTAGTTCCAGAGCAGCTTCAAAATTGATCCTTTCTTGTTCTTGCTCTGCCATTGCTTTTGCTTGTTCCTCCTCTTGAACCTTTCTTGCTAACTCCTCATCTACACTCATTTGTACTTGAACCCTCTTCTTGAGTTTCTTTGGAGGCTCAGGTTCTTGCATAATGGCCTTTCCTTTGTCCTTTGCCTTTGATGCACTCCTCCTAATATATACTAGTACTGCAGCAGCAGTACTAACATCATGGCTGGTAGTACTAACTTCTGCACCAACAGTACTAACTAGTACATTAGCAATACTAATTTCCTTTTCACCTTTTTCACCACTTCCAAGGTCTTCAATAAGCTCAGTTGGAGTTTCTTCTTCTAGGAGTACTTCAGTATCAGCACTATTCTTCTCCTGAGTCTTTACATCCTCCTGAAACCATGAAGTCCCTTTATCATGTACCAAAGAAATAGTAGGATCTGTATCAATCTGGGCTATCTTCCTCCCCTGTTTGGAAGGATCCTCTGCAGCATCTTCATCTTCTGAGAGAATAATCCTAGCCTTTCTCCTTGCTTTGCCAGACCTGACTTGCTTCTCTAATTTCTTTACTTTTAAGACCAACTTTGTAAGAGCAGTACTATAAGTCTTCTTTGTCTGTTTCAAGTCTTCCTTCACAACCACAACCCTGTCTCATAATTTGGTAACCAATTCCATCAATTCATCATGTTTCAGTCTACCCTCGTCACTTCCAAGGGTGTGACCTCCTGGGAGAGGTAAATCATGGGGCATGGTGGCAGTCTCCTCTGCCTCATGTGTGGTTTGGATAGATGGTGGTGTGGTTGGGGTACTGAATGTTGTGTGATGGGATGACAAGGATGGTGAAGATGTTATTCTTGAGGGAGAGGTATATGGTGCTTCACCTTGAGGCTGGACTAGCATAGTATCAAATAATGATGTGACTACCCTAGAGTATCCCTTGGATTCTCTCCTCGTGTTGTTGAATAGTTTATTTGTAAGGGTAGGAGTGGAATAGGTTCTGGTATGAGGCAAAAGTAGTCTTTGTTGTTTGTTTAAAAGTATTTGGATGAACCTGGGATACATCAAAAATTTATGTGTGTTATCCAAATTCTTGACCATGGCATCAAATATAAATCTTGAAAAGTTAAAAATCCTGCTTGTTGCCAGGCATATGATAGCAGTAGCAATGTTACTACTAAATTGATCCCAAGCAGTCTTTTTAGAACTCATACAGTGGAGAATGGTATGAATGCAAAACTTCCACTGAGGGGCAAAGTGTCCTTTTAGGAAAGTTAAACTATCAGAAGTTATTGCATACCCCATGCGAGTCAGCTGCTTAAAAATTTCTGCATTACAAATCTGTTTTAAGCTTAAAATTGAAATTCAAGAACTTAAAGGGGTGTTTGGCCCAAGCAGTTTTAACATAGTTAAAACTGCTTGTGTTATTTTGGGTAATTAAATTGGTTTGCCTTAGCTTTAGATTAGTTTTTAAGATAGTTTTAATAAGCTTTAAGTTGTTTTTGTTAAGTTTTTAAATCTGTGTTAATGAATGTTCAAGTTAGTAGTTTTAAAGTTTTCTCAAAAAGCTCAATTATCAATTTTCTTAAAAGATTGCTTTAGTTGTAGTTTTTATGACCAAAAGAGTCTCTAATACATCAATTTCAATTTGTGTTATTTGGATTTGGCAAATCATTTTGAGCAATATAGATGAAAACAGTTATGTAGGATGAAATTTAGTTTAAGTCAAATGGCCAAAAGTGCAGACCAAATAAGGTTTTATTTTAGCTCATTTTTGATTAATTTTGATTGCATTTAGCTTTTTATAGTGTTTTCTTAATCTGTTTAGGCTTTTAGCTTATTAGTTTGCTTTTTAA
This sequence comes from Tanacetum coccineum, assembly GCA_026074375.1. NCBI lineage: Eukaryota > Viridiplantae > Streptophyta > Magnoliopsida > Asterales > Asteraceae > Tanacetum > Tanacetum coccineum. The sequence goes on from BQNB010082778.1 coordinate 12,223, forward strand.
GTCTTAGTTTTTTAAGTTTCAAAAAGTGTCTAAAAGTCCAAAAAGGCCAAAAAGGTATCAGATAAGGAAATGCATTTTTAGCTTATTAAGTTTTTGATTAAGCCTAATTCTAGTTTCTTTTTTCTTATTAAGTCTTGATCTTAAACTATTTTTAGCTTATAGTCTTTTATTTTAGCTTATTAAGTCTTAAATTTAAGGTCAAATCTATCTTAATCTCCAAAAAACCAAAAATTAATAGTTCAACTTTCATTTTTCTTTTCTAGCTTATTTCTTAGACTTAATTGCTTAATTGTGTCCTTTGGATATAGGTGTTCATCTGTTTTTGGTTTTTAACTTTTTATTTAGCTTATTGAGTCTTAGAAGTTAGCTTAAAAGCTGTCATTAGACTTTAAAAATCTGTTAAGTGTCTGCTGTCTTTAAGTATTTTTAGTAGTTTATAGCTTATTTTACTTGCTTATTTGAATTCCCATTTGCTTATTAGGTATAGTTCAATATCTGTTTTTGTTTATTTAGTTTGATTATAGGTTGTTGTTAGCTTTTTGGTCATTCTAAGTCTTAACAGTTTCTCTATGTGTCAAAGTATATATAAGCTAACTATTTTTTTTAGTCGTTTCTGGTTTATTTCAAAGTTTTGACAAAAAGTTCATTTATTAAAGTTTATTATTTCTGCTTATTTAATAGCTTTTTCAAAAAGAAAAATAAAAATAAAATGTTTTGCAAAAAGGAGGTCCATAGGTTTTGAGTTTGTGACCTCCCCTTCACACACACAATGCATTAACCATCTGCCCTTGGGACTTTTTCATTCTATATCTGTTTCATTTAATTGTTATAGTTAGTTTAGGATTTGTGCTTATTTGCTTATTCGTTTATACGGCTTATTATCATAACTTATTTATTACTTTTTCTTTATAAATCTTCATTTTAGCTTATAGAATTTTAATGAATTTTCTAAAAAAATTTAGGATTAAGTTTTATATTTTTAATTTCATTTTTAGTATTATTTACTTTTAGAATTAGTTTTATATAATTAAAAAAAATTCAAAAAAGAAAAATATTTTCTTTATTTTAAAAATTAGTTTAATGCATTTTAGTTTAATTAATTTGCATTTTAAGTTTTTGATAATATTTTGTCTATCCGTTAGTCCGTTAGTCGATAATTATTCGTTAAGTGTTTAATTTTCGTTAGGTTTTAATTGTGCCTTTAATGTTTAGATTAGCGTGCCTTTTATTTGCTTTCCATTTTCGTTATTAGAATTAGAAACCAAAATCCAAATCTTTTATGAACCGCTGCGCCCTTGGGACTTTTTCATTAAAGTCCCAAGTGGTTTGCTATTTAAGGGTGTTTTCACCCTTATAAGCTATAAGCTGTTACAGCTTATTTTCGGGCTTATTTATAAGCAAATTTTTGGTTTCTTATTTTTCGTAGGTTAGTTATAGTGTCAAGTAATTTTAGTAAATTTTTCAGAATTTTTAAAAGTAGTTTAGTATTTTTTATCATTTAATTTAGTTAAAAGTTTAAAAAATTCATAAAAAATACAAAAATTATCAAAAAAATATTTTTCTTTTTTAGAAAATTTTCTTTAGTCATATATTTTGTAGGAAAAATGCAAAAATTTTCGTAGGGTCATTTTTGTAACCTTTTGATTTTTAAAGAACGGGGCTCGGGTGCGGTTTTTGTCTTGACTCGTTTTTGGGTCAAACGACCTCCGTTTTCAATCTAATCTTTTTCATTCTTCGTTATTAGTCCCCTAGAGTAGTTTAGAAGTAAAAATTTCTCCGTAGGGTTAATTTTGAAGTTTTTAGGTTTTTGCCCCTTTGTTCGTGATTCGTGCTCTCGTTTTTTAGCTTAAATTCGTAATTTTTAGGTTTTTCTTAAACGTTTTTGTTTATTATTGTTTAATTTAGCTTTCCACACTCTCAAATCATTTCTCTCATTCAAACTCCAATCTTCCGACTGTATCGATTTTCCAGCACAGCCTCGTTGGGGATAAACGACCCGGGAACATTCTATACTACTTCTCGGTTTTATTGATTTTGTTTCTAGACTATTCTTACTATATATATTTTATATTTTATTATATATTATATATATTTTAAGGTGTAGTTTAGCATCAACCAGTGTACCGGCTGAATTCACTGTAACTGAAACTGCTAGAGCAGGAGAAACTAGTCTTTCAACACGAGGAGGGTCTAGGTATTCATCGAACATCGGTTGGAATAAAATCTCCAGTTCTTTATTTGTAGGGGGTACATAAGGTGCTACAGGAACCAGATTGGGTACGAGCCTTGAACTTATTTGTCCAGGCATCATAAATGTAGGAGCGGGTCCTGTACTTAGTTGCACAAGAGCCATTGGCTCAGACAGCTCATCGAATTGAACGTGAATAGTTTCCATGATTCGTCGGGTTCTTTTGTTGTAGATTCTATAACCCTTTCTGCTTGGTGCATAACCAACAAAAATTCCAATATCAGATGTTGGTTGTAATTTTCCAAGATCCTCGCTGTCATTTATAAGGTAACAAAGAGCACCAAAGACTCGGAAAAAAGTAAGATCAGGCTTCTTATCATGCACCAGCTCATATGGCGTTTTGTTATGACGAGTATGAATAAGGGATCGATTTTGGGTGTAACAGGCAGTAGCAACTGCTTCTGCCCATAGAAACATCGGAGCCTTGGAAAATATCAGCATTGTCCTTGCAGCTTCCATAAGAGTACGGTTCCGTCTTTTGATAACGCCGTTCTGCCGAGGAGTCCTCGGAACTAATATTTGGTGAAATATGCCGACACTTTCATAATATTGAGTTAGAGTGTGATTGACAAATTCTGTGCCATTATCGGTACGGATGTATCTGACAGTTTTGTTGAGACCGACTTGTATTTGCTTTAGAAACTTGATGACGAAGTCTGGGGTTTCATCTTTTGATCTCAAAAACTTAACCCACGTAAACCGAGAATAATCATCAACAATGACTAAGATGTATTTCTTCCCATTAATTGTTTGCACTCGCATTGGTCCACACAAGTCCATATGAAGGGTATTAAGAACTTCCAAGTTGGTGTTTTCAGTTTTGGGTTTGTGGGTATGCTTTTTGCTCTTTCCTAGTTGACACACGGAGCAGAGATGATCTTTCTCAAACTTCAATCTAGGTAAGCCTCGAACTAAATCCTTTCTTGCAAGGTCATTGATGGTACCGAAGTTCAAGTGGTTTAAACGCCGATGCCACAACCATGATTTGTTCTTGGAGGCTTTGGACAACAAGCAAATTAGAGAGGACTTCATCATGTCTTCAACCGAGATAGTGTACAAATTAGAACCACGAGATCCCTTAATTAATTCAACACCATCGGTATCTCGAACATAACAAGAATGCTTCCTGAATGCGACTTCCAGATCAGAATCGCAAAATTGACCTACAAAAAACATATTGTATCCCAGTCCTTCCACATAGTATACCCTAGAGATTACACTATCACCAATCACGTAATCTCCATAGCCCATGATGGCACCAAAATGGTCATTCCTGAATCTAATTGTCCCGATGAACTTTTCCATGAAATTCCTGAGCCGTGAGCGATCCCCTATCATATGTTTTGAATAGCCTGAGTCCAAATACCAAAGAATGATCTGTACGACCTGCATTGGAAAACAGAGGAAGATGAAGAGTTTGGAAAATTAGATCCCCAATTTTGATTGGGTTCTTGTTGATTAGCACAAGTAATGGACTGATTCTCGGTGTACGTAGCAGGTACTACTTTGGGTTTAGTGAGCCTAGTTAAAGGGCACTTTTCTCCTAAAGTGAATATTCTGCCCGTGGGTCTCCATTAATGACCAACATGGGTAAGCACTTTTCCTGTTGCTTTCCATACTTGCTTAACTTGATTAGGTTTCCAAACTTGCTTAACATTGTGCACAACATTTTTAACAGCGGGGGATGCATTCATAGAGTGCAAATAATCAACTACACAAAAATCATGATTTGTAGAAATTAAGCATTTGTTACATGTTTGGCAAATAGAATGAGAATTTGAATTACGTGGCACTGGCGTGTGTCAGTCCGAGGTACTGTAGCAGTCAGTACGAGGTAGGCGTGTGCAATAATGAGGCGGTTAGTGGAGTGCAAAATGACCAAAATACCCCTAGATCCAGCAATATGAGTGGATGGAGGCTTGAAAGGACGAAATTGCCCCCACCTACTTGGGGCTATAAAATGGAGCACGCAGCTGTTGCATTGGGTGTTAGATTTTAGAGAGAGAATTTAGAGTGAGATTTAGTTTATTAAATTAGTAGTATAGGTTAGTTTTAGGAGTAGTATAGTTTAGTATTTAGCTTATTGTAAAAGCTTTTAAAGCTTATTTAGCTTATTGTAATGAAGATTTTTAAGCTTATTAATGAAGATATTTAAGGTTGGTTTTTATTTAATGCTTATTATTTCTTGATGCTTATTTTTTTATGCTTATTCTTCTACTCTTTCTCTTCTTTTGCTTATTTCTAAATAAGCTTATGCTTATAGCTTATTTTTGGATCCGATCTCTTAAGCTTATATTCTAATAAGCTTCTTTAATAGCTTATTTAGACTAGCTTATTTTATATTGATTTTGATTTAGAGCTTTTCGAGTGAGCTTATTTTAGCTTATTTTCGAGTGCTTATTTATCTAGCTTATTGTTTTTAGATCTAATCCTTAAATATACCCGTCTCTTGTTCACTTGATTGAACACCTTGGTTTCGGGTGGATTAGATCTAAAAATAATAGATCTTATATTTTTAGCTTATTTTCTAGCATAAAATTGTTGCTTTTTAAATCTAGCTTATTTTTCTTAGATCTAAATCCTTAAATATACCCGATCCGAGTTCACTTGATTGAACACCTTAGTTTCGGGTGGATTTAGATCTAAAGTTTCTCATCTTTTTATTAGCTTATTTTGTTCTAACTTTTCATGTCTTATTTCTTATTCCATCAATTTAATCTAGGCCGGAGCTTAAGGGTCTTATAAGGTTGATAAATAAATAAGGTTTTGATCTTTATAGTTTTTATGAAAATAATTAGTGGATAAAGTTGACACCTTTATTAGCTAATTAGTAAAGTAAAAGCTTTAAAGTGATAAACTTATTTGTTTATTAAGTTTGTAAGATCGGGTGGTTTTATATCATTGCGGTTCTTCATTCGGTTACCCTTTTTCCCTTTTTAATACTAGTAGTTTAGAATTATTAGCTAAAAATGTTTATGTTTGATCTTATGATTGTTGCTAGTTTATTTGTTATGATTAGTGAGTAGTTCATTAGTGTTTGCTAAGTGATTAGTGATTTGGAATTTAGGTGCGGGTTTAAAAAGGTTTAAAAAATTAATAGTCATTAGAATTTTTTAATTTAAATACCGTCATTTATTTTTAATGCAATTTAAATACTTGTCATTTATTTTATTTTAAAAAGCATTTTACTTTACTTGTCATTTAATTTCTTAAAATTTGTTTTCGAAGGATTTTAATTCGTTAAACCTAAACCCGCACTTAATGAACATTTCACGTCACTTAGCAAGCATTTTCGTCATTTATATCTTTTAGATCAATTTTAGTATAATCTTGTAGTTTTTAATCTTAAAATTAATATTAGTTTAAAAATAGTTTAAATCCAAAACTTTAGTTTCCCTTTTATATGCTTTCCCTTTTAGTAGATTTAGAAAACCAAACCCAAAAACTTAAGTGATAATCAAGCTCGATTTACAACTTGAACGTAGATTTCCATTCACTTCTCGCCGAGGAAACGACCCGGGAGGTTTTTGATAATTGCTTTGGTTAAAAGCGATTTTCTAGAACCCGACGGAAAATACTTACTATACTATAATTGTTTCTATCTTTATTAGTACGTATCTATATATTATATATTTTATACGTGTTGGTTCGGAAGGGATCAGTCCACACAAGTCCATATGAAGGGTATTAAGAACTTCCAAGTTGGTGTTTTCACTTTTGGGTTTGTGGGTATGCTTTTTGCTCTTTCCTAGTTGACACGCGGAGTAGAGATGTTCTTTCTCAAACTTTAATCTAGGTAAGCCTCGAACTAAATCCTTTCTTGCAAGGTCATTGATGGTACCGAAGTTCAAATGGTTTAAACGCCGATGCCACAACCATGATATGTTCTTGGAGGCTTTGGACAACAAGCAAATTGGAGAGGACTTCATCATGTCTTCAACCGAGATAGTGTACAAATTAGAACCACGAGATCCCTTAATTAATTCAACACCATCGGTATCTCGAACATAACAAGAATGCTTCCTGAATGCGACTTCTAGATTAGAATCGCAAAATTGTCCTACAAAAAACATATTGTATCCCAGTCCTTCCACATAGTATACCCTAGAGATCACACTATCACGAATCACGTAATCTCCATAGCCCATGATGGCACCAAAATGGTCATTCTTGAATCTAACTGTCCCGATAAATTTTCCACGAAATTCCTGAGCCGTGAGCGATCCCCTGTCATATGTTTTGAACAGCCTGAGTCCAAATACCAAAGAACGATCTGTACGACCTGCATTGGAAAACAGAGGAAGATGGAGAGTTTGGAAAATTAGATCCCCAATTTTGATTGGGTTCCTGTTGATTAGCACAAGTAATGGCCTGATTCTCGGTGTACATAGCAGTTACTACTTTGGGTTTAGTGAGCCTAGTTAAAGGGCACTTTTCTCCTAAAGTGAATATTCTGCCCGTGGGTCTCCATTAATGACCAACATGGGTAAGCACTTTTCCTGTTGCTTTCCATACTTGCTTAACTTGATTAGGTTTCCAAACTTGCTTAACATTGTGCACAACATTTTTAACAGCGGGGGATGCATTCATAGAGTGCAAATAATCAACTACACAAAAATCATGATTTGTAGAAATTAAGCATTTGTTACATGTTTGGCAAATAGAATGAGAATTCAAATTAATTACAGTATGCTTAGAGCTAATACTAGAATCAACACGATTCATGGTTTTCAAACTAGACTTATTGGTCCTAGTGTGTTCTTCTACTTTCTTCTTGTTGACACTTTTAGCCGGCAAGATCTTATTTTTCTTGGTATTACTCCTAGGCTGTGATCCGCTAACATTAGTGCAACTGTTTACTCCTGTAGGAGGAAGCACAGGGACATTAGTCTTCTGAATGTTTCGTTGCTCAACATGTTTGTGTGTGTTATTATTTGACGTTACACATTGATCCTCAAAAGTAACTTGCTTTTTCTTATTTAAAGGGGTATAGGCATGCTTTTTATCTTTTTGATTGAAGTCTTTAGGACAAGTGCCAATCGCATATTCTAATAGTTCCTGGGAGTGTTTAGTATAAAGGCAAGCAGATGCAAGTGATCTATCTAATGGTCTTTCAACCTTAGCTTCCTCTACTATCTCGTGAAGGGTTTCAACACTTTCCTTAAGATGCTTGAGATAATCTAGATGAACTTCCCAATTGTTCCTAATGTTAGGGGGTATCGGTTCACCATCTATAGCATACCTACCGAGCGCAAGAATTCTTGGTTTAACAGAATCTATGGTGTTGCATTTTAGATTTTCATGTATTTGGGCTTTTAGATTCTCATTTTCAGTTGTTAAGGCAGTTGTCTGTTTTATATGCTTAGCACGGGTGATCTTAATAGAATCATAAAATTCCTTGCAATGCTGCTTAACTTTTGCATTTTCTGCCCTAAAAAGCTCATTTTGTTCTTGAAGGGTGGTAACTTTTTTAGTTAATTGGATGATCTGAAAATCTAAAGCCCTGAAATCAAGAGTACGATCTGCTTCACTACAGGTCTCATGTAATTGAGAGATTTGCATTTTCAACTTTTTGATGGTGTTGTCCTTTCCTTGAATGGAAGCTTTCATTTTTCCGATTATAAAGATTGAATCAAAATCAGCAGTATCTCTAGCGGGTGGAGATGGTTTGTTTCCAAAACTTTCTTTAAGATTTTGATACTTTAATTGTAAATTTAGGTGATTTACCTCAAGATTGGAAAACTGTTTTACTAATTCAGTATGATAATCTTTTTGAACCTTATCACGTAAATTAGAAAGCTCTGCTTCAAGTTCCAGACAACGTGCTTCAACAATAGTGTGGGCATCATGCATTTCAGTAAATCTAGACACATTAAGCTCAGAATTCGTTACAACATAAAACACTTCTTTGGACAAGCAGTCAGTAATTAAATTATCATTTGCAATAAGAAGGTTTTTTCGCTCAATCTCATTATGCTTCCTATTTACAACGTTCTGGTCAACCTCAGCTTCCAACTCTTCAAAAATGTCTTTCATTTCTTTAATTTCTTTAGTTAGAGCCTTTTGAATGCCCTCAAAATGTTCTTTAAGTATTTAAAAAAATGAAATGACCTCGGTGAGATAACAATCCTTGGTTTGTTCAAAACCCCTTTCCCCTTCAGTAAGCCCAGTTGGTGTAATTCTCTTTTTACAGGTTTTTTCAAATTCCAAAAAAGTTTTATAAGTGTAAAAATATTAATTTTCACTTGACTTTTTGTTGGAAGAACCCTGGGAACAAGCGTTGCAGGTGTATTTGGTGGATACATCATCAACGCTTTGATTGGTCGTGAAGCTGTGGTCTGCTTCTTGAGAGCTTATGTTTTCATCTTGATGAGATCGTTGGACCAAAATATCTGCTCGGGGGTCAATTGTTTCTGTGGTGTGAAAGTGTTATCCCATAATATAATCCTTACATAACAAATAAGCAAACCCAAATAAGCTTAATAATAAGCCAAAAATAAGAAAGAAGAAAAGAGATGAAAATGAACTTGGAATATTAGATTAGAGAAAGAAAGAGTAGTGGATGGTTACACACATGTAGTACACACACATATGAATGACCAACAACCATCTCCATGTGTGGAGAGGGGTCCTTTTATACCCAAGCCTTCTAGTTGGTTCATGGGCTTTCTAAATGGGCCGGGGTTGGCTTAACTTAGGCTTTGAACCCTATACATGGACAATATTTGTTTACATTCCAAGCCCGTTTATACCCGACTAGCCTATTACTTTACAAGACCCAATTTGACTTTATAAGACCGATAACATTCTTGTTTGACTTAATATAATTAAGGCTAACAATCTCCCCCAATGTTGAGGTCTCTTTCTTACGTTTATGCTTTGCCTTGTTTTGGTCTTGTCTTGGTTTTTTCTTATTTGTAATGGATTTGTTCATTCATGCTTTGTGATCTTGATCTTGAGCCTTTATCTTTTAACTTTTGAGTTCTTGAGATCTTTATCGAGCATCATCTCCTTGACTTGAATCATCTTGATTTGACTTCCTTGATCATCTTATGCTCTTGACCAACATGCTCATACTTGTTACATTCTTGTTTGACATATATGTTCATAAGTCTAACAATCTTCCCCAAATAGACTATTCTTTATTTGACTTTGAGGCTCTTTGATGGTTGGGAAGTTTAGAGTCAACGATCTTGATGTTGAGCGATTGACTTTGAAAGCTTGAGTATGAGCATGTGGTTTATGAATCCGACTTCACTGGAATGAGGCTGCAACACCGTCGTCTAATCCTGAAATAAAACAGTTAGCAATAAAAGATGAATATGGCTTTGTCATTCATCTTGACTTCGGTTGTATTAACCTCCGGTTACCCATTTTATAGTATAAATACTATACCAAGCTAGTGGGTCTCAATAAGCATGATATGACGTATAAGTAACCTCAGGATGATGCCGATTCGATGACATGACTGTATCATAAACACACAAACAGAGCAAACAGAGTTTACATTAGTATATATATAAGACCCATAATAATATACTTAATATATTATAAACATGTATGAGAACCATGCAACATTTAGTAAACCCAACTAATGCAACAAGTAATGCATGAATGAATGGTCCATGAAAATCCCTTTGTATGATGCAATATTTAAAAAACGGTTATTGTTCAAGTAAAAACATTTCACCTGGTTCTCTATAACCTTGGCTCTGATACCAATCTGTAACACCCCCAAATGGGGTCGCAGCGGAATAATGAGTCAGGGAGCGTTACTTCATAGATCAATAGCACAAGATATGAGAACGACCTCTAAAAGAGTCGTTTAAAATACAATACATTGGATTTATTGAAATTGTTTAATACAAAGCGCAACGGCTTAAATTGTTCAACATTTGATAACAAAGATTCTAGATCATAACAAAAATCTCAAGATGTAATGACTCCAAATCTTTTATGAATGACTCCCCAAAAGAGTATCCCAATGTATCCTTAGCACCTCGTGCCTCATTGACCTGAGAAAACATGCTTTAAAACGTCATTGGTTGGGAAGTTTAGAGTCAACGATCTTGATGTGATGCGATTGACTTGAAATGAATTGAGTTGAGCATGTGGTTTTATGATCTGACTTCACTGGAATGAGGATGCAAAACCGTGTCTAATCCTGAATAAAAGTGCACTAAAAAGATGAATATGGCTTTGTCAATTCATCTTGGACTTGGTTGTATTCCCCGGTTTCGTTTATAGTATATATCTATACTTGTGGATCTGGTAGATTCAAAGAATCTCCTTGACAGGGTTTCCAGCTTAAAGCGTAGGATCTCTAACACAGAGTATTAGATTTACCTGTTGCTAGTTCTCATTACCGGAACTGTCTCAAAGCAGAAAAACGGTAAGTGTGAATCAGATAGTTACTATCTTTTGATTAAGTCGTCCAATTGTTTACTGGACCAAAATTTATATCAGTTATCACAAGCTTGATTTCATATAGAATCCTTGCAAGTTACCTACCAAGATGTTGTTTGATGTTAGTCAAGCAGATTTTCATCTTCCCTGTGAATACTAGGTATATTCAGATGTTTGGCAAGATCTCAAGGATAATGCGTAGGATTCTTTGTTACAACTTGTGAACTTTATGGTGTTCAACAAGTGTATTTTGACATTGTGTCCTAATGAGAGTTATACTTTGATCTCTTCTGGCTTAGATCGATTTTGTTGCACTTTTGGTTTTAGTAAGCGAGGATGAAGCAGCTGCCCCCCTATTCAATATTAACAATCTTGAGTGAGATGTTAATCGATAACGTCTTGTGTATCTCTGTGACAAACGAGGACAGTTTCTTTTGAGGAAACCTGAAGGTTGGGGAAGGGTTGTGCATTGCTCACTGGTCCATGAGACGTTCTTCAATATTCAACAATCTTCATTGTGATTTTGATAGATTATTTAATGACTCGGTTTTGCCTTTGTTGATTGGAGGGTCTGCTTGTTTTCACCTTTATCCATCCATGTCTTTTTTCATTCTTCAACCTTTAATGTTACAAGAGTCAATTAATAACACCTTGTTGTGATTGTTCCAGTGTTAGCTCAATCTTAGTCGGCATTTTTCCCTCTTATTCATTCATCTCCAATCATACCTAAGGACTGCTATTTTAACTATCGGGATGTCATTGGATAGATCCCTCGGTTCTGGTTGGATAGTTAGACTTATTCTAACCTACACTATATGACTTCAAATTGTCGTGAACTTAATAGGTTGTAGGGTATGAGATCGAACCATAATAACCATTTTCTAACATTGTTATTTTCAAATCACTCCTCTACACAATTGCTCGGATTCAAAAAGTGTTTAGACATGAGGGAAAGAGTTGCACTTTAGAGTCTTTCGTTACATTTTTTCTTAATATTTTAATTTGCAATTTTCCCCCTTATTTAAATAATAAAACTCTTAGAATTTGAAATACCAATTGATAAAATTTGACATGAAATTTCCATGGGGAGAAAAATATATAACGATATTGTATGAATTCATTTTTTCAGATGCTCCCTTCAAGTTGTGTGGGATCAATATTTATTAAAACTTAGGCATTGGTAAAAAAATGAATAATTGATATGAACCACATAAAATGTGGAAGCCGGAGTGAGATGCCTTCCTTAGTGAACAATGTATATTATTAATTGACATTAAGTTTTCACATTTTAATTTCACAAAATGTGTTTGGATACATAAAATGCACATTGATGAGATGTATCCAACACATTAAAAGGCTTTGTTTTAAAAAGCTACCCCTCAGAAATTGATTTTACCACTTTTTATAGAAAAATACCATAAATTTTATTGTAGACAATTTTGACATTGAAAGTTCTTTTTGAAAAATTGTGTTCAACAATTTTAAAAACATATGATAGAAGACTTCTCTTCTATTTTAGAGTAAGCGCACTAAAGCGTACACTCCCCTATTACATTCGAGACCGAGTTATGTACTGAAATGTACATAAGTCATAAGAAAAATTTAGAAATGACATGTTTTGAAAGCATTTGAAACTCCTGTTCGAACTTCATTTACACGCCCGTGTCGATGTTAATCAACATTTCTAGGCACGTAAATGTTATCCATTCCAAGAGACATGTCGAGAAGATTCTTTTTGTATTTTTGAAAATTTTCTGATTTTATATTTTGTTTTTCTAGATTTTATATTTTTCTATTTTCTTTTTGTTGGTTTTATATTTTTGTATTTTCTTTTTATTTTTTTTTATAAATAAAAAATAAATAGAGAATAAAAATATTTACAAATCGAAGTTTCCATTAGCAGTGACAGTTGTAGCTAGAATTAAAGTGGATGAAGTTTAATCAGGTTGTTGTTGACGTTTATTTGATGCATTAGTAGTAGCGACAGCGGAAGACTTTAAAACAACTTGATTTTCTCCATTGAAATATTCGTCGAACAAAGGACCGAATAGCACATCCAGCTCATTTGACGTTGTTACTGTCTCAGCTGCTTGATGAACTTCTGTTGACATTGTGGTGCGAGGCTTGAACCATTTTGTTCAAACGTCATTTGACATTGAGGTTCGAGGCTTGATCTGTTGTAATCAAACGTCATTTTTCTGTATCATCATCTGTGAATCCACTTTGACAATGGTTTCTGAGATATCAGCCTTTTCAGCAACCATACTCTGAGATTTTCCTTGTTGACATTACATAAGGTACCTGCACTTAAATCAAGACTTTGTTCCTTTTGAACATTGATTGATGTATGATTAGTGTTAAATTTAACCGTTTATATATATATATAAATATAAATATATAATAAAGATCAAAATCCATAAATCAATGAAACCGGAAGTAGTATGTGATATTCCCGACGAGGAGTGAATTAGAAAGTCGAGAGCTGGATTGACATTTGATGATTGAATGGAACAAGATTTGAATTGGATTTCTAAATCTACAGGAAAAATAATGCAATCTACACTAAAAATAAGAAAGGCACAAAAATTTAAACTAAAAATGTAAACGGGAATCTAAAAACGACACTTAAAAACCCTAATTTCTAAAAAATTAACTTAAAATGATTTTTTCACTTTTAATAGACTCTAATTAACTAAAAAGTAAGATTAAAGAAAACTAGAACGAAAACGGAGTTGATTTGAGCTAGAAAACACGGAACGGGGAATGAATCCCGTTTTTAAAAAAAATGAAATTTTGCAATTTAAACCCTACGAAAGCAAAACTAATTTTTCTAGAAACTATATGGTAAAAGAAAATAAAAAAAAAGAATTATATTTTTCTGACTTTTATTTAATTTATTATGAATTAAAAACTGTTTTAATAAGAAAAATTAATTAAAAATACTAAATTAAATGGGAAAAATCTGAAAAATTAAGGAAAAATGCATTGAACTATTTAAAGTCTAAGAAAAATAAAAGATATGAAAAAGCAGTTTAAATAAGCAGGTAAATAAGCTACAATAAGCTGATAAGCTAAACAACTAAATAAAGTTTAAATATTAACTTATTCAAATGTATAACTGAAAAAGACCCTAGGGCAGTTGGTTTGTGTGTGTTTGTGTGAGGTGTGTGTGCAAAGGGGAGGTCATGGGTTCGACCCCCATTGCCTTCCCTTTTTGTAAACTATATATTTTTTTTCATTTTTTCTTTTTTAAACTTTTAAAACAGACAAAACTAACTAACTTTAAAGAATACAAACTTTTTGTAACTTAAAAACAAGCAGGAAAAATAAGCAAACAAATGGGCAGGCTCCACTTTTTTTTAACTAAGTCTTAAAATGAAAACTAAAATGTTTAGCAATTAGGGAAAATTAAGCTAAGGCTAAACTAAATAAGCACAAACAGACAATCTCTAATACTAAGTAAGCAAGGAAACAAAAAATAAGCAAAGAAAATTAGCAGAAAAGGCACAAAAGCTAGAAAATTGCAAATAAACCAAAGGACTAAAACTGCAGGCCAAACAACCTTTGGGACACCCTTTTTGTCTTAAATTTAAGCTACCTAGAGGGAGTCTTATGGGCTGTGGCTTATACTGGCTTAAAGGCCATCCAAGTGGCTATAAAATTAAGCAAAATGGATAGAGTTTGAAACAAACTTAACCCAAGAAAAAGCTAATGGAAATCAGCTTACTTAAGCTCGACAGTGTTGACTTGTGCTGACTTTGGGTTTATTTGATAAAAGACGAAAAAAAGGGTAAGTTCTAGGTTAAAACATAGGACCTACAAATATGCTCACAAAACAAATTATTGAGTTTTATACTTGAAGTTGAATGGGCTCAATAGTAGCTTATGCTTAACTTTTCAAAAACTAAAAATACTTTTAATGATCTGATATGTGGACTTGAAAAAAAAAACTTTTGGACTTGAAATATTCTTGACAACCCTTAACAGATTTTTTTTAAAAAACACAAAAGGTAAATTAAAGAGAACTTGGCTAATGCATTTTGCCACTTAGTAGGACACAAAAACAACACACAAAAGACTATTTTGAAGTCTTACTAAAATAAGCTTATAAAACTGTTTTTGGCACTAACAGTTTTAAGAAAAACTTAGAGAAAACTTGAAAACAACATTTAAGGCTTAAAAGCTTTTGAAAACAGTTATAAAATAGCTTAAAAAGGTTGGCCAAAGTTTGCCAAAAAACCAAAATGGTTTTTAACTCAGATTGACCCTGTTTACAACCTTGACCCAAACACCCTTTTAAGATATTGATGAGCAATTTAAAACTGATTTTTGACAAAGTAAGCTTAGATTCTGAAAAACAGAAGACAAATAAGCAAAGTTAAGCAACTTTAAGCACAACTCAAGCAATAATAAGCACTTAAATAAGCAATTAGTAATATAAGCAGTTTATAAGCAGTATGGACAATTTCAAAGGAAAGCTCAAATAAATAAGCAATAATAAAAGATAAGTAAGCATAAAACTAACACGAATAAGCATAAAAAGCATAAATAAGCATAAAAATAAGCTGATGAACAGTAACTTAAGTAAAAATAGAAAAGTAAACTTACAACTGCCCTTGCTCAAAACAGGGCAAACACACCAATACTTACTAGACTCTAGCCTTGTATCAGTACAAGCTAGAGAGTTCCATAAGCCCAACCCTTTTTGGCTTATCATCCAAAAAAAAGCATTAGGTATTTTTGACGGTGACTATTTTTTTATTTATACTTAACTACATACCAATTTAAAGGTATCTTAAAATAACACCAAGTTTATATAAGGTTACAATAAAGAGCTTATGAACAGCTTTTGAATACTTAAAAATAGATTTTAAACTAAATTCTTAAATTTCATTAACTCATAAAAAGATTACAATATTAAAAATGTTACACTACAATAAGCTGAAAAGAAACTAACTATGTTAAAAACTACTTAAAAAACTACTTTAAAAACTTCCTGCCCTCTTGGCTTACAAAAGACCTATTATATAGAAAACGACTAGGAGCTTGTCTTCTCTTTGGTATTTTATCCTCTCTGGATGTGTTTCTTTCCTGAGACAGAAGCCATGTGTGTTTGTTGTGTGAGGTGAATCATAAAATCAATCCAAGCCATTGATTATGAGTAGAGCCCAAGCATTCGATCTTAACCCTTTAATTCCTTATCGTTTTTGATGCCCAATGGTGTTATTAGGGATTGCCAAAGTGGCAATGAGACCATGTAGGGGTGGGGAAGGGTGGTGTAATGGGTTTTGGCCGGTTATGAACAGTAACCGAGGTGGTTTGAGAGTGACAGGTGAATAGTGAATGTGGCAGGAAAAGGTTTTGGGGGGGAAAGGTTTAATCAGGGGCGAGGTTTGGTGTTTTGGCAAAAGAAGTCCCTCAACTCTTACTCTTGTATTGCAAGTTAAGTCCTTGTGGTTTATAAGTTTGGCAGTTGGCAGGTTTGGCCCTCCAAGGTTATGTGTTGTTTTGCAAGTGTGATCCTTAAAGTGTATAACTTTGAGGGTTTGGCAGTTTAGGCCCCTCAAGTTATATTTGGGCTTTTTGCTTTGTATAAAATAGCTTAATGGGTTGACTCGGCCTATTAAATGGGTGTGGGTGGGCCCATTAAGTATTTCTTTGATAACGGCTTCGGCTTTGACTTTGACTTTTTGACTCTGATTTTGACTTCTCTTCACGCTCTTTCCATTCCGTGCTCGGTTTTGTCCGTTTTTGGCTTTGATTTTGTCCTTTTCTTGGGTATCCGTTTCCTACACAATACGAATGCAAAACATACAAATACAATGTATTTTTGGTCCATTTTTTGTCATTTTAGCTCGTTTTTTTATGGTCAAAGGTATGTGTATTTAAACACATACCAATGTACCCGCACTTACATCCATTGTTTGTTTGCATTCATGAATATTAGGGATATCTACATTTGAACCATGTGGGGGTTCACTATCAACCTTGCTTGTACAAGAGTCAAATAACTTTCCTATAGGAATCCACCTAAGACCAACAGATTTGAAAATTCTACCCGTGGGTTTCCACCTAAGATCAGATCTAGGAGATGTTTTCTCATACACAGCGGAAGTCTTATTAGGAGAAAACCTATGTCGTGTAAAGATCTGCCTACCAGGTTTCTGAGTATGACTTTTGATCTATGGGTTTGTTACTGTTTTTGATCTTATGGGATTGAATCTTAGCACGTGAATTTACTTCCTTCAAGAGTTTTTTTATACAAGCATCATGATTTGCATTAAAGATACATTTATGACATGTAGAGCAAACAAAGTTTTTGGAATCTGAAAAAGAACTAAAACTCTTAGA
>BQNB010082779.1:2632-28073 GCA_026074375.1 Tanacetum coccineum
AAACATCGTCTAGTCTAACTTGTCATGATAGTATTTTTGTACCCGGCTCAATCATCATACATTGACAAATCCAATACCACTATTAGACCAATTAACAAACAAACAAAAATCGGCCTGTCAACACCAACAGCCCAAACAATTAACAAGGCCCGTCCACATTGAATCCCGGCCCATGTGATTGTTTGTAAACAGAAAAATCCAGCTCAAAAGCAAAATTATAACCCGGTCAAGAAAACAAACTAGGGATATAAATGTTTCCCAATCCCTAATTTCACTCCCATAACCTAACCCTAATCTCATTTCTCATCCGCCAACATCACCTATATTTTTTTCTCATTCCTCTCAATCTGCTATAATCACATATCCATCCTAATAACCTTCTCAAGATGATAAGCCCCTATGATTCATACATCCATACTCATTCACCAAATTAAATCATGTAATCTCTTTGTCCGTTTATCTATTCTGTTTGAGTTAACAAATCGCAAAACGGAGGCTTCAAGATCTTTAAAAGATCTCAGGTAGGTGCTTTCGTTCTTCGTGTTTGTCTTGAGTCCCAAATGAAACAAAGTTTGACAGTAACATAGTTGTTATTAGTCTTGCTTTATTTTCGTATATTAAACGAGGGTTTAACTCTCACAGATCGATGATGATTTTCTTTCGTGTTCTTGATCTTAAGGGTCTTGAAACATTCGAAAAACACAAGACAAATCTGAGATTATTATCTTTTCATTTTGAGTCATGAAAGAGGAGATTAGATTAGATATGGATTTGTGATAGTGATGATGGGATTGTAATTGATGGATTTGTTGATGATGTATTTGTGACGAAGAGTTATAGGAGATTAGGTTGTCGATTTGGTTGATGTAAAGGGTTGTGGCTGTTGTTGATGTTACTATTAAGTCTAGTCAGATTTGTTTATGGAGATGTTGTTGTTGTTGTTGATTATGATCATTTGCTGACTCAGTTGAGTCTTGACCGGGTCAACTCGGTAAATAACGAGTTGACTCGATTTTGGTTGTGGTTTAGCAAAATGCAACCAAGCAAAATGCAACAAGGTCTTGGGGGCAAAACGCAACCCGTCACAAAATGCAACAAGGACAAAACGCAAGTTTTCAAAAAATTTGGCAGCGTAACGTTTAGATGTGCAACGTAAAGGTCTTCAACTTGGGACAAAACGCAACACCAAAACGCAATACCAAAACGCAATCCTTTGTTGTAGGCAAAACGCAATCCTTTGTTGTAGGCAAAACGCAGGTCACTTTCGTACTTCTCCTTAAACACTGGATATGTTTTTGTCATTTTCATCAAAAAACAATGAAGAAACAAAAATGAACAAACCTAGATTAGTTGCTTCTAAAAGATGACGTTTGAGCAAAAAAAATATAACCAGCAAAAGGAAACAGTAACAAACAACAACATTAAAACTATTTTTCTTGACTTTGTCACTAAAAAAATATGAATGAACAGTAACGTGAACAGTAGATAAACAGTAACCGGAACAACAAAACACATGATACAATGCACTCCTGCAGCTCTGATGCCAATTGTAGAAAATAAATGACATACAAGAACAAGGATTAAAACTGATCTGGAGGTTGGATAAAGTGAAATAAATGAATAGCCGTTTTATTAGAGTTGAAATGTTAAAGAGATGGGAAGAGTGTTTGTGTTAGAGAGAAAACACACACACTTACACTTTTACAAAAGTGAGCTTCACCCCTCCATGGAAGTATGGAGGGGGTATTTATAGTCCTAGTGACACTTAACTATTGTAACTAGTCATTATTAGTCCCTACGTGTCACGCTATAAATGAACTAATGTAATTTTGGATATGTCACTATATTTTAAGGCTAACAGCTTAGTTAAGATTTTAAGGCTTCCTATTACATATTTGTTTTGAGTTACCATTAAGAATGATCATGATCGTGATGATCACGCAAAGCGCAATGATAATCTTCAATGATTTTGTCATTGGAAGAGAATTTGCTCATCAAGTCCATTGAGGGATTGAGAGAGATGAAGTGTTTACTTTTGAGAGAGAAACGAGTAGTTTTAAATATTTCGAGTAGCTTTGATAGAAGGATACCATAAGCTAGTGGCTCATTTGGAGAGTTTTTGGAGTGTAGCATTCGTTTTGCTACGAAATACGCTAGATTGAATGGAGTGGAGGTGGTGATACAATAAAGCATGTATGCTCCACAAGCGGATAATTACATTTTAGGTTCTTTGGTACAAAGTATGTTTTCTCTGATAACAATTTCCGTAGTTTTGAGGTAAGGACACAATTCATCAGTGTAGAGGGTATTTGGGTCATGTGTGTCCTATTTTTCTCCATTGATTCTTTTATTGGTTATGTTGAATATGATTGAAGTGGGATTATCTAGTTGGAATGGATCATTTATTTGTGAGTTATTATGATTTAGAATGGATGTGAGTGACCATTCATTGTTATAAAACGAGTGTCCTTCGTTAGGAAGATCTAGAAGGAATTCGAATTCTTTTAAAGTAAAAAGAAATCTTTCTTCATAGATGTTGAAGAAGACAAACTATTCATTGTTCAATTTATAGAGTTGAAAGGATCAATAGAGTTCAATAAGAAATTGTGGGTAAATCTTTCCATCTAAGTGGTAGAAGGATTGAAAACCATTTTTAAGGAAAATTTCTTCAAGATTGACTTGAGTGTTAAAGTGTTTATCAATGATTCTTCCTTCATGTATGGTTCGACTAGCAAAGTCTTCATATGACATTTGATATAATAGTAGTTATAGATTGGTGATTTGTTGATGATCTTGTAGATTAATTGCTCCAATTGCCTATTTATGTTATGTTTGTTTGAGGGTTTTAGTATTTGAGTTCGTGGGTGTGTTTGTTTTAATTATAGTTGTGGTCCCAATTTGTTTAAAATATGTTATTTACCCATGATCTGAGACCCACGGATCTACCTAAACCACATACGGATCTCTGTATTGTGGATTCGTGATCCGCAGGAGTCCATAAAAAAGGACATAGTTAATTTTAGGAAAATTGAGACAGGGTGTTGTGTTTTTAGCAATTGAAGTATGTATGTTATATATACTATTAGGAGTATGTGATATAATTTTTAGAGTCGACCTCCAACTTTTGAACAAATCGTGCAACTTGTTGTGAAATTTAGATGGAATTTCAACGTAGTTGATCCTACTAGGAATGTGTTATCTTTTAGCATAAGTTTGACCATTGCTAATAACACAATCATTTGTGAACAATTAGACTTAACAAAACATCGTCAACACAGGTATGAGTTGTAATTCGATGATTGTTCTTGTCGTCCTTTTCAATCGATTTCGTAATTTCATGTATTGACCATACATGTAGATTTCGAAAATATCTATGGTCATTTTATTGATATTTTCTTAATCTAAAAAAGTTCTAATCTCGATTATGTTCACGATCAGAAGTTTTGTAATTGGAACTTGTAATGAGAATTAACATCTTTTGAATAATGATTAATTACTTCATTAAATTTCCGCTTACGATTATTTTTGAGATGATAGAGAATCACTATCCATAATAAGTTCCGTCATTCCTAATCCTAATCTTAAATAATAAAATACTTCACGTTTTAAGGGCTTAGTAAATATATCGGCTATATTATCCTTGGATGCAACTTTCTCGATAGAAATGTTGCCCTTTTAGACGTTATCACATAGAAAGTGGTGACGTAGTTCTATATGTTTGGTTCTAGAGTGTTGTACAGGGTTTTTACTTAAGTCGATGGTGCCTTTATTGTCGCACATTATCGGAACGTCGTCTAGGCGTATGCCGTAGTTGATGAGAGCTTGTTTCATCCATAGTGCTTGTTGACATGCCTTTCTGATGGAGACGTATTTGGCTTTGGTCATGGAGATAGCAAGGGCCATTTGTTTCTTAGCAAACCAAGATGTTAAACAACATCCTATGAACGTACAAACGCCACTAGTGCTTTTGCGATCAATGTAATCGCCCGCGTGGTCAGAGTCGGCATAAACTATAGTTTCTACTCTGGTTCCTTTCGGATACCATAATCCTAAGTGACTACTTCCTCTAATATACCTAAATATACGCTTAACGGATTCTAAATAGGTAGTCTTAGGATTTTCTTGGAAATGTGCACATAAGCAAACACTAACATAATATTGGGCCTACTTGCGGTTAAATAAAGTAAACTACCAATCATACCTTAATATTTAGAGCTATCCACGAAGTCGGCTTCATCGTCCTTAGTGAGCTTGATCTCCGTTGACATCGGCTTCTTGGTTGGTTTGGAATCTTCCAACCCGAACTTCTTTAACATCTCCTTGATGTACTTGGATTGATTGAAAAATATTCCGTCTTCCATTTATTTAATTTGAAGACCCAAGAAGAAGTTCAACTCTCCCATCATACTCATCTCAAACTCATCGTGCATGATTTTCGCAAAATCAGCACACAAGTTTTGACTCGTGGAACCAAAAATAATGTCGTCGACATATATTTGAACAATGATAAGGTGTGACTTAGATTTCTTAGTAAAAAGTGTGTTATCAACCGTTCCCATTGAATACTCGTTTTTATCAAAAATGCGTTTAGTCTATCATACCAAGCTTTAGGAGCTTGCTTAAGACCATACAACGCCTTTTTAAGTTTATAAACATAGTTTGGTTTTTGAAAATCAATGAACCCCGGAGGTTGAGCAACATAAACCTTTTTGTTTATAAAACTATTTAGAAAATCACTTTTTACATCCATTTGATATAATTTAAAATCATTTGCACAAGCAATAGCAAGAAGTATTCTAATTGACTCTAACCTAGCTACCGAAGCATATGTTTCATCATAATCTATACCTTCTTGTTGATTATATCCGTGTGCCACTAATCTAGCCTTATTTCTAGATACTATACCGTTTTCATCTAATTTATTTCTAAAGACCCATTTTGTTCCTATGACCGATTGACTTATAGGTAAAGGGACTAATTCCTAAACATCATTAGCTACGAATTGATTTAGTTCTTCTTGCATAGCTACAACCCAACTTTCATCTTTTAATGCCTCTTTTACATCTTTGGGTTCTATAGTAGATATAAAACAAAAGAAATTACTATGATTTTGGGCTTGAGACCTTAAGGTTCTTTGATTAAGATTTCCTATAACTTGATCTAGTGGATGATTCTTGGACTCCTTAATGTTAACGATTTCGTCAACTTCTATCAACTCATCTTCTTCATTATTATTATTTACTACTTTGGTATTCTTTTTAATGGCTTCTTCTTCACCAACATCATCATCAACCAATGGTGATAATTTGGTAGGAGGAGGACTTTCATCAAATGTCATGTTGAGTGATTCTTCGACTTTCATTGTATGTTTATTTAATACTGTATAAGCTTTACTATTTTGTGAATACCCTAGAAAAACACCTTCGTATGACTTTGGGTCAAACTTGGTTAGATAGTCTGTAGTATTCAAGATGAAGCACTTTCTTCCAAATACTTTAAAATATTCTAAAGAAGGTTTTCTACCTCAAAATATTTCATAAGGGGTTTTTCCTAGTATTGGTCGAATTAATATTCTATTTAGTATATAAGTAGACGTATTAACGGCATTACACAAAAACTTTTGTCAGATGGATTTATTTAGTCTAAGCATAGTACTTGACATTCTTGCTAAAGTCCTATTCTTCTTTCTACTACCCTATTTGATTTGGAGTAGGTAATGAGAGCCGAGAAGTTATGAGTAATGCCTTGTGCATCACAATAAGCTCCTGAAATTGTACTTCATTATCAAATTCCGGACCATGATCCGTTCTAATAGCTAATATAGAACTTCCTAGTTGGTTTTGAATTTTCCTTACTTAATTATTTCACATTTCTTAAATGCTTCATTTTTAAATTTAGAAATCTAGTCCATGTATACCTAGAATAATCATCTACTATAACTAAGGTATATAGATTATCCCCATAGCTTTCAATTGCCAATGGACCGAATAAGTCTATATGTAATAATTCTAAACATTTTTTATTGGAAACCATATTTTTAGCATTATGACTTGCATGAGCTTGCTTCCTAATTTTGCAAGCATCACAAAAATGTTTATCATATTTTAGCTTAGGTAAGTTTCTAACTAATTTTTTAGATGACAACGATTGAATTAAACGCATATTTGCGTGACCAAGTCTTCTATGCCATAAGGAGATATTTCTATCTACCGTTGGCGAGACATATTTTGCTTCGAGACTTTTTCTAATATCATTGTATAAACATTTTTTCTAATCTCGTTTCCTATGATTTTACCATCTTTAATTATTTCACTACCTTCTTACACTTGAATAAAACCTGACACTTATTGTTACAAATTTGACCAACACTAAGTAAGTTAAATGCTAAGTTATCTACGTGTTCTACATTAGATATAATAAGAGAGTTATTAGATATCGTACATTTGCCTATGATCTTTCCTTTTAAGTTACTTCTAAAAATAACGTTACCGTCGTCGTATGCTTTGTAGGTAGAGAATAAACTCTTGTTATCGGTCATATGTTTGGAGCAACCACTATCTTTGATCCACTTACCCGGTTCCAAGCATGTTCTCAGGTATACCTATTTCAACAAAAACAAATTCAAGCGTTTGTTCCCCAATATCTCATGGGTCCGAAAATGTTAGTGTTGTACATACCTTGCATTTGTTGCAATTGATTGGGATATTGAAATGGGATACAATTTCCCATATGTACAAAGCCTTAACTTTGTTAGTTGTTCCAATTCATAGGATAGAAGTTTTAATGAATTGGTTCTCTAGAGTTTCTTCTAGGTTGAGGTGTGTTTCTCTTGATTAGGAAGAGATATTTCTCCTAGGCGGAGGTGTTTTCGATCTAGACTCGGTTTGACATAACATATACCGCTTTTGAGTGATGGTTTTAAAGACGGTTTCTTTGACTCATCAATGCTATTATGTATTAGTTTACTTTTTTATAATATCCAATTCGATCTAAAAGACATAAGTGGACTAAAAACGTGTTTTGTCCCTTTTTCGCC
The DNA here is from genome assembly GCA_026074375.1 of Tanacetum coccineum. Lineage (NCBI taxonomy): Eukaryota > Viridiplantae > Streptophyta > Magnoliopsida > Asterales > Asteraceae > Tanacetum > Tanacetum coccineum. Next base: position 9,669 of record BQNB010082779.1, read on the forward strand.
ATTGGTGCGACTCACGGATCCAGGTAAGGTGGATCCGTGCACCTTTATGGTGGATCAGTCAAACGATCCAACGAAACTAGTTCTGCTTGTTGACGCTTTACTATAATCAAATCCTAGACCTATTTTACAACTAGGTGTCTTTTGATTGTTTAACATTTCTCTTAGTGAATTAGCGCTTTTATCAAATTTAACAAATTTATCTTGAGTTTCCTTAAGTTTGGAGTTTTCCAATTTCAGTTCTTCTCATACGATTACACGCAATCTCTATTCTTTACCTTCTCTTGAAGTTTCATAATTTTTCTCAGTCAATTTAAAATTTCTTTTTCTAAAAGATCTCTTTTAGTTTTTAATTTTTTATTTTGTTAATGATTTTAAGCTAATTTCACATAAGCTATCGTATTCTATTGCATACTATCATTATCAAGAGAAGATGCATTATCACTATAGTAAGAAAAGAGGTAAGAGTTACTCATGTGAAGAGTGAGCCATGAGACAAGGTTTCGTTGTTTTGTTAGTTTTGTCTTCGGCCGGTCATTTTCGCTATCCGCTCAAAAAACCTCCATATGAAGGCCTTTTGATACTTTGTTGCAAGATTGGTTTTGGAAGAAAATCGCCAATGAGATGATTTGGATCACCGCATCTAAAACATTTTCGGTCACTCTTTCCTTTCTTCTCATCTCTTTGTCGGAATGACTTCTTTTCTTCTCCTTTGGTTGCTTATCATAATTTTACCCTTCCTTATAAAGAACTTTTTAAAGTTCCTTACGGCCATAGCATATTATTTGTCATTGCTTCCGAATGTTGAAGTTTCGTCATCATTGGACTCTTTCTTAGCTTTCAAGGCAATGGACTTAACTCTTTCCTTTTTGCCTCTATAAAATTTGGAATCTTTTTTCCTATGACTACTTCATTACTTTTTAGATTGCCGATGATGAGCTTGTATAGAGCTAGTGATGACAATCTTTCGATTCTTCAATCGCTGTTGACCTTTGCTCTCCCCATTTAGGATGTAGAGCCCTAAGAAACTTCCTAACATAGTTCTTGCTAGAGAAACCTTCATCAAGAGCTTTAAGACTAGTAATAATAGTTTTAAATCTAGCAAAGCCGTTATCAATAGATTCTTCTTCAATGATAGAAAATTGTTCATATTGTTGAACAAGAAGTAAGATCAATGTTTATTATCCTTCTTTCTTGGGCTATTACCTTGATGTTATGATTAAAAACGTTGCCAAATTACCTCTTTAGCCGTTTTACACTTAAAAATTCTTTGCGGATTCCTTTTTAGGTTTAAAGGCATTATAAATTATCATTTTAGATTCATTATTTTTAGCAAGTTTCTTTTTAAGATTGTCGGATTGTTCTTCATAAGGAACAACCTCTAAAACTTGGGTTTCTTTGTTTCTAGCAACCGGTGGAAAATCACCATTTAAGATAATATGCCAAAGATCTAAATCTTTTGCTTTCACATAAGTTTCAAATCTATTTTTCCAATATATAAAATGATCACTTTCAAAAAGAGGTGGTCTTTGCATAGATTGCCCTTCTAGATATTTATCCGAATCCATAGATCGATTCAAGCTTTAATGTACAATATACGTTAAAGATCTTGGGTGACCTTGGCTTCTGATACCAATTGTGGAAACTAGAAGGGGGGTTGAATAGTTTTTACCGTTTTAAAATTAAAACTTAGATTGTCGACTTATGTGAAGAATTCAAGAGAAAGAGATATACACAAGTGTTATATGTAGCGATGCCATTAGTAAATGATATACTATCATTCTACAAAATATGAAAAAGTAAAGATAAGAAAGATTCAAAACCGATGACACAAATGATTTATAGTTGTTCGATTCTACGATGTACTCTTTCGCCCTTCTTCACTCACCGAGTACCCCAACTTGAGAGTTATCTTCACTATGTCAACAAAGCTCCCTTCATAGGAAAGAAATACCGTACATTTGTCGATTTACATCTTTTTTCCACTTTGGTTCTAAGCTAATACCAAAGTTCTACTTTGAGATAGAACAATATACCATTCTATGTATTTGTGTGGCCTAAATACTAACTTGTCTACACATTTGATACACACAACTCACAATTACAAGTATATACAGATGATATGATTATTCACAAAGGGAGTGATGACACAACTAAACTAATATCACTAGAAGCTTGATGTCTTTCTTGAGTGTTTTTCACTAAAGAGTTAAATGAGTTGATCACTTGTAATGGATTATGTAACAAGTATAATGATCAAAGAATATAAAAGATAAAAGATGTATGTGAAAAATATTTACAAAGAGTTGTCTAAAATGAAGACTTAAGGTTGCTATTTATAGGCAAGCCTTTGAAATAAATGTTAGTATCTCTAACAGATGGACGTGCGAACCTCGGAATCACACTATAGCTGGGATCCTGTGCCTTGTTATGGTGGATCCGTCCGAGGAGCTGGGACAACATTTGTCATTTTATGATTAACCCAAATCTATACAAAATATTGTTTTGTACTTATTAAAACTAGTTTAATAGATTCTTCTAGAACAAAATATTTCTTATCATCAATAAGGAAAGATTTTCTAGATTTGGGAAGATTTGGAAAGATTGTTTCCACTTATGGTTAATCTTATTTTGTCTTACATGATTAATATAACTAGATTATAATTAATCATGTGTTAACTTTAAATCATTAGATTAGAAAAGGTTTATGCAAATTATAATATTTTTCTTTGATCATTAACTATGTTTAATAATGCCATATTCATACCTTAAGTGATTTGTCGTCGTCAAGTAAACTTTCGACTAAACAACTTGTTTACGTAAACTTTTACGTAGTATGACATTATATTTGTTGTTATCAAAACATGAAGATCATTAAATATAAATATCGTTTTTACGCGAATATTTGTATTAACAGTAACTATAATCATTTACGGGTTTGCGTTTTGTCGGTAACTAGCAATATTGGGACTTAGACTTTTGACTTATATGTTCTCATGATACACCCTTTCATAAAATTTCCTATGCCTTATCCATACCCTTTATTAAGCTGAAGCCTAACGTTACAACCAAATAAAAGACCTCTTTAGATGTGTACACTTGGTGCTTATGCCACGTCGGTGCAGTTTTATTTCTTATACAAGCCTATGGTAATAAATTTGGTCACGACCGAGCTATGAATGTGATTTATCTTATATACTCCACCACTAAATAAATAAATGAGTGTTGAGTGAATTATACTTCATTCCTTTTTCGTAAGGTGCTTAGAAATGTTAATCAAGCAAGCAAATCTTTGGGTATTGTCAAACATCTCGGTTTTTAACCAAAAGCTTAAAACGATAAACATATCTCCTACTTGTACTTGGTAGATTTGCATCGCATTTTCCTAATCATTTTTGTGCACCATGTGAATTTTATTTTGTTTTTCTTTAATTTGCTTAAGTACAAGTAAACCATTAAGTGTGGGGGGTGTTTGCGCCTTTTGCGCTTATTTATAAAAAAACCAAAAATATTTCCAATATTTTTAAGTTTTTCTTAAAAAAAACATAAAAATAAAAAAATCATTTTTCATTTAGGTATTTTCTATTTTCTTTCTTTTTCCTATATTTACTTGAGGGCAAGCAAAGTTTAAGTATGTGAGAATTTGATAATGTTCAAATTAAGTATGTTTTCGGGAGCGTTATCATGGTTTTTGTACATGTTATTTGGTTAATTTAACGTGCTTTTGCTACTAATATTGCACAAAGTTAGATTTATATGTTTGTAGCTAGCCACGATTAAGAAAGTGAAGAAAAGAAAGAAAAAGAGGAAGAAACGAAGAATAAATGAAGTTTTATGCAAGTACGAAGAATCCCTTATCAAGACCAAGTTCGGGAAGCTTTTTAAGAGCAAAAGAACCAATCATTCACGTTTCCAAGGCCCAAGATAAAGCTTAAATGAAGTTATGTTCAAGTACAAAGACTCATGGTCGAATTCCAAGCGATCGGGAAGCTTAAACGAAGGAATATTGGAAATATCGTCGTTCCCGACACACCTTCACCATATTGGCCATAACTAGAGCATACGAACTATGTTTTACTTGATTCAAGCGGCCACGCGAAGCTAAGAGAAAGAGCTACAACTTTGGTTTTGAACACTTTTTGATCAGAGACAAGGAGCCGGCTAGCTGGAGCCTCTAGCCGCCCGGCTAGAAAATCGTTATCATCTCCAAGTCAACTTTTAATGCCTCTTTTTATACCAACTCACTTGGGAACGATCAATAAGGATCTAGACCACTTCTCCCTGTATTTTGACAACACTTTAGCCCTAAGAAAACATTAAATACCCAAGGCCTTCGCACTACTATATAAAGGAGTACCCATACCATTGTTTTCATCATCCAATTCTCATTCTCTCTTCTCCTCACCACCAACAATTATCCTTACACCCTAAGGACGAATTTCCATAATCTATCTCTCCCAAAAGACCTTAAAACCTCTGCCATTTCCAGAAGTAGTGCTCAAGAACATCAAAGAAGGTGTTGGGAACCATTTTTCGGGTGGTACGAAGCTTGTAGTCGATTGGAGGCTTAAGGGTTGCTCTAAATCCTTCCATTTGTGATTGCTATTTTGGTATAAAACTTTTAATTTACAGAATGTTTGTGAATGTTATGAATGTTGAGACTTTTGTTTTTGTTGAAATAATAATGGAGTAGTTCTTTATACACTTGTTTGGATGATGTTATAATATGAGGATTGTTTATGTTTTATTATGGTTTTGATCAATCTCATGTTATGTTTAAGATCCATTTGTGCTTGAGTTTTGTTCAATTGCTTATCATGTTGGGTTAGTTGTTGGTGATTTCATAGGTCGAAAGGGTTTTCATCATTCAACTAGTTATAATCATTTGTCTAGGTATGATTGTTTTATGTATTGACCATTTCATAAACAACTTGATTATGCAAAGAGACTTGAGTATGATTGTTAACTGATATCATCAAATAACGTCATATTTTACCATCATTTATCCCATACATTTTACCCACTTTTATATAATTATTGCAAGATATTGGTACTTAATTGGTTAAAGTTTAAGATTGCGGTAATTATGGAGTAATTTGTGAAGACGAAGCTAAAAGGCGCAATTCTGGGGCTAAAAAAGACAATTGAAGAAAACTCATATCTGCTACCATACATCATATCCAGCAAAGAAGATACGGTGTATCAACGCCAGCTCATCAAAAGAATACGCGTATGTTCAGTTCCCGATTCGGTGTATCACTCTTCACCTATACGCCGTATACACAGCTGGTCATCAGTCAAAGATCTGCAGTTAATGTGATTGATGTTAATTAATCTTGATTGATTTGAACTTATCGCGTACTCCAAGGAAATTAACCCCATATGTCGTATGCATCTTACTCCATACGGCGTATCCAGGCATTTTTCAGACACTATAAATACGAGACTCAAAAACGAGTTTCAGTGTGCAAAAATTATATTCTCTATACCATACACTCTGAAGTTAAATTTTCCAAGAAATAAGGAGCAGCCAAGGTCAAGCGCTATTCATAATTCCATAGAAGACATCGTGTAATTCTTACTTTCTTAATCATTCGATTCTTAATTGTTTGATCACGTTTGTACAAATTACAATGATTGTGGGCTAATACCCTCGCGTATTAGCCATGTTAATGTAGATTATAATGTTTGGTTTGTTTTAATCTGGCTTGCTTAATTTATCGTTGTTGTTTAATTGTGTTTATCGCGTTATACTTGTTTATGTGCTTGTACATGCTACCTATCATTCAACTGGGTCTAGTGAGACTTAACTGGTAATCTAGATGCTTGGATAACCCTCCATGATGTGTTTTGTATACCCGGACCAATAGGATCACAAATGACACCCTGTCCTTACCCTTAAATTATGAGCTTAGTTGGACCGGCAGGTGACCCGGTATTGTTTCAACCAGTATTGTTCTTAATTAATTGGTATTGATTTGGGCGGTGGACTACCAGTATATAAAACATCGTCAAGCAATAAGTGAGTAAAGTCCTGATGGGCTAGGGTATTAACAGGATCACCACTGCTTTAATTCCCTATGATAGATTATAATTAGACTAATGGATGCTTTATGTGGATGTGTTAATCGTGACAGGATTGTTCGTATCTAGGTCTTAGGAAGAAGTACCGCCTAAGTCTTAAGAATGATATGCCGCCTAGAAATAAGTAGCCATTGCACTAAACAAACAAATCAACATTTAATCGGATTTAACATGGTTAATATAGTTTTCTATTATTTGGCTTGTACCGCGCCTTTATCTTGTGATTATTTGATTTCGTGTTTATCGTGTTTAGAATTAATATTTGTCACCACTAAACCTGTGCCAGTCTCTCAGGCTAAAAACCCCCCATTTACCACTAGTAAATATGTACAGCATAGGTTTAACCAGTAATTAGACTAATCTAGATAGATTAAAATACTGATAGAATATTAGGTTAACGTTCGCTCTTAGTGTTCGACACCCTACTTACCGCGAAGCTACATCTTGACCGGGTACACTGCCCGTTAAAGTGTTGTTTTCTGGTTTGTAGGCTAAATATAAATGTAAAACTTGATAATCACTAAATAACACCACAACGACAACACATCAAGTTTTTGGCGCCGTTGCCGGGGAGTGAATAGTTTAATCTTTATTCTTATTAGTATTTCTAACCTGTAACTTGCTTAGTGTAAATTAATTAATTAATTCTGATTGCTAATTGTGTGTTTAATTTATTGCATCATTTTATTGTGTTTTAAAAGTATTTTGTTCTGATTGATCACCTGATACGGCGTATCCACAAACCTTCTACTCAGGACAACGTATTGTCTTTGCAGTCTAAATGGCGTATCTGTTCTCCTAAACAATACGGCGTATTCTGTGAACTCAATACGGCATACTGCCATTCAACAGACTCATACGGCGTATATTGATCAATAGAATACGACGTATTTGTCAACTGATACAGTACCGGTATTTTGTACGCGGTTTTCTGTTTTGTTTTATGTGTTCTCTCCCATGATAGCACATCCTACTAATCATCTGTGCTTATTCTCAGGAAACCGTTTGACGAAAAGGAATCGCAATGGCAACACCAGATCTGAATGGAACTCATACCACACCGTGCCTTGCCAACCTAAATCTTGTTGAGCCAAAAACCAACAATAATGTTAAAATAGAAATCAGCAAGGAGTTACTTATAAAGCTACGTAATAACGCCTATAATGGAGCTGAAGCAAATGACGCAGTTGACCATATTACTAGATTTCTCCAGATAATAGATCTAGCTAAAATTCCCAATGTTGACCCAGAACAACTGTGCATTTATGTGTTTCCATACTCTCTCACCGGGGGAGCACGTAGGTGGTAGATACACGAAGGAAATGACAAGATTACTACATGGGTAGAGTTAGTTGATAAATTCTTCTATAAATACTACCCACTATCTCGTGCCAGTAGAATGAATGATACTAATGTTACCTAAAATTTATGAATTGGTTAAGCTTGAAATTCAAAAACCCTTGGAAGTTGAGTTAGTCAATGTTTTAAAGGGATGCCATTCATTTTTAAAAATTTATATGTGCCATTTGGCATCCTGTTCGACCCCAAGTTGTTTTATAAGGTTGGGATTAAAATGGGGCAAGTCTAACATACAGACGTTATCTGAAACCAAAATGCTTCCGAAGACAACCCGATGTTTTTTTTTTTTTTTTTTTTTATTTTTTTTTTTTTTTTTTTTTTTTTTTTTTTTTTTTTTTTTTTTATTTTTTTTTTTTTTTTTTGTTTTTAAATTGTTTGTCGCATTTAAATTGTTTGAATTTTAATTAATTGCTAAGTCTGACTTCCCAAACATTACATACGTCGTATCGAACCCCACAGGATACGGCGTATGTATGTTTGGACATTATCAGTATTTTAAATTCCAGTATTTAATTTGCAGAATTTAAATTGTTTTCATAGGTTTACATACGGCGTATCCTAGGGTTTGGGATACGGCGTATTGAACGTTACTAATGTTTTAATTGTTTGCTTGTAATGTAGGATTTCTGAGGTAGTAATATTGGCATCAACAACTACTAAAACTTTCATGCAGACCTTGGCTGCAAACAAATGAGGACTTAATGGTATACTCTGAAAATGTCATGTGTTGAACTCTCTCGGGCAATCTAAAGCCCTCGTCAACACACCTTTTTGCTCAAAAACTCAAAATGGAGAACCATCCGAAGCAATCAATCAGGGGAGTTTCCTCGTTCTAATTCTATTTCCCATATATTTAACTATTTTATCTATACAACGAGGAGGTTGTATATTTTAAGTGGTGGGGTGGAGAATTAGAACGTACTTGTCCTTATTTTCACAAATAAAATACTACATGCTTAAATTAAAAAAATATAACAAACTTTTTGTAAAAATCACTAGATACATTCCCTCATGCACTATAACCCAATAATTCAGTTTTGTGAGAATTAAGCCTATTCAGTTTCCAAAATAGCTTACATAAAAATTCTAACAAAATATGAGTGAGCCGTGATGATGTAGTGGCCTTTAGAACTTGGCCTGGTATTTCACTCAAGACCTCAATGATGAGTACTATAGATTTAGATGGAGTAACATGCTTAACTGGTTTCTAAGATTAAACCAAAAAGCCTACATGCTGTAATATTAACTAACTACACTGGTTAGTTAACCCCCGTGTAACCCTTTTGCTTACTCTCACTTTTAGAGTAAGATACCCCTAGAACAACCTGCTGAGCCATTCCTTTCTTTTTCCCACCAATTAAAATTGTTTTGTTTCACCTTCACACTTTAGCCTACCGTGTAGATTAAAGCCTATTTTGATCAATGTTGCTAGTCGCTTTCGTGTAAAGTTTTGTAGTTCCGGGGTCAAAGTGAAATTTTTTCTATCTCTGTAATGGTCGGTAAAATTGCACAATGCAATGGGAATATTTGTAGCTCGTGTATTTTGCTACTTTCGCGATTAGGTGTTATGTCCGAAGAAGAAATGTTAAAAGGAAAATTTTTCTAGACGAATGATGATAGTGAAGACGGTGAAAATACACCGAGATTTATGATGTATTGTTGAAAATAATAATAATAATAATAATATAGCTGAAAGAAAGATAGTCGGTTCATTGAGCTTATATCGATGAGATTATTTGAAAGGATCGATTATTCGTTGATACGTGCAAAAATCAATGATGTAGAGTATTGTAAAAAGTGGGCGATATCACCACTTATCTTGTAAATTATGTAAAAATTCAGGATGTAAGGGAAGTTGACCGTTATGGGAATGCCAACTTAGGTTGTCTTTGTCATTTCTATGATCGAGGTGTTTGTTTATATGTTCAAGTCTTTGTCATGGAACGGTCCGGAAAGTTACTAGCAACCGTACCTTATTTGTTGGCTTTAATTTATTTGTTTTGTAAATTTTATTTAACAACCATTTACTTCCCTTTCCTGATGACTAACCTTAGGATCTACTCCAATGAGGATGTGTACAAGCATGGATGTCTATTTCATCGTTACGGCCATGTATCCATGTCTCAGCTGCCTTGTTGGACGATAACCTTTGGTGAAAGTCAGAAGCTCCATACCCTATATCATTCTTCGTCTTAAAGATTGTAGAATGACTAACCCTAAGCCTATTTATAAATACCCAATTTACCTTTTGACTTATTACTCCTTAGTTCTAGAGGTGGAGATGTGTATCCTTGCCAAGCTTATGATATAAAGCTAATCACAATCGAGAAAATGAGTGTACCACTTAAATGTTACACCCTAGATTAGTTGAGTGATCTGAGTATTTTTATTTCCATATTTCATGAGGTGCTTGGTTTTGAACAGGTGGTTAGAACAAAAGAATGCTTAACGGAAAAATCCTTAACCTCAGTTGGGATACATTTTCAAAACTTTTCTAAAGTCTACTTAAGGACAAGTAGGATTCAAGTGGGGGGATATTTGATATCATCAAATAACATCACATTTTACCATCATTGATCCCGTACATTTTACCCACTTTTATATAATTATTGCAAGATATCGGTACTTAATTGCTTAAAGTTTATGATTGCAGTAATTATAAAATGATTTGTGAAGACGAAGCTAAAAGGCGCAATTCTGGAACTAAAACGAAAACATTTAAAGAAAACTCTATCTGTTACCATACGCCGTATCCAACAAAGAAGATACGGCGTAGCAGCACCAGCTTATCACAAGAATACGCGTAAGATAAATTCCTGATTCGGCGTATCACTCTTCACCTATACGCTGTATGCCTAGTTAGTCGTCAGTCAAAGATATGAAGTTAATGTGATTAATGGAAATTAATCTTGATTGATTTAATCTTATCACGAACTCCAAGGAAATTAACCCCATACGCCGTATGCACCTTACTCCATATGGCATATCGAGGCATTTTTCAAACACTATAAATACGAGACTTAAAAACGAGTTTCAGTGTGCAAACATTACATTCTCTATACCATATACTCTAAAGTTGATTTTATCAAGAAATAAGGAGCCACCATGGTCAAGCACCAACCATACTTCCATAGAAGACATCGTGTAATTCTTACTTTCTTAATCATTCGATTCTTAATTGTTTGATCACGCTTGTAAAATTACAATGATTGTGGGCTAATACCCTCGGGTATTAGCCATGTTAATGAAGATTATAATGTTTGGTTTGTTTTAATCTAGCTTGCTTAATTTATCGTTGTTGTTTAATTATGTTTATCGCCTTATACTTGTTTATGTGCTTGTACATGCGACCTATCATTCAACTGGGTCTAGTGAGACTTAACCAGTAATCTAGATGCCAGGATAGCTCTCCATGTTGTGTTTTGTATGCCCGGACCAATAGGATCACAAATGACACCCTGTCCTTACCCTTTGATTATGAGCTTAGTTGGACCGGCAGGTGACCCGATAATTGTTCAACCAGTATTGTTCTTAATTAATTGGTATTGATTTGGGTGGTGGACTACCGGTGTATAAAACAACATCAAGCAATAAGTGGGTAAAGTCCCGATGGGCTAGGGTATTAACAGGATCACCACTGCTTTAATTCCCTTTGATAGATTATAATTAGACTAATGGATGCTTTATGCGGATGCATTAATCGTGACAGGATTGTTCGTATCTAGGTCTTAGGAAGAAGTACCGCCTAAGTCATAAGAATGATATGCCGCCTCGAAATAAGTAGCCATTGCACTAAACAAACAAATCAACATTTAATCGGATTTAACATGGTTAATACAATTTTCTATTATTTGGCTTGTATCGCTCCTTTATCTTGTGATTATTTGATTTCGTGTTTATTGTGTTTAGAATTAATATTTGTCACCACTAAACCTGTGTCAGTCTCACAGGCTGAAAACCCCCCATTTACCACTAGTAAATATGTACAGTAAAGGTTTAAACAGTAATTAGACTAATCTAGATAGATTAAAATACTGATAGAATATTAGGTTAACGTTCTCTCTTAGTGTTCGACACTCTACTTACCGTGAAGCTACATCTTGACCAGGTACACTTCCCGTTAAAGTGTTGTTTTCTAGTTTGTCGGCTAAATATAAATGTAAAACTTAATAATTACTAAATAACACCACAACGACAACAAATCATTAACATATTTGTGAAACGAACCACGAATCAAACTTGTTAAATAAACATAATTGTGAATTGGTTGATTTGGAATTTGTAACCATCATATTCTTAACATGTAATCAATTTGTCAAAACAATCTTCATTTGAACAATCCAAGTATTATGAAGTAATCCAAACAAGTGTTGTCTTTTACTTATTAAATTTGCTTAATCATCATTTTTGTGCTTTTATTTGTTACTTTTATGGTACCTTGGCTTGTGACATCCATTTTACCAATTTCGTATTGCTTATTACTTAGATTCTTCACAATTGAAAACACCCAAATCCTAGTGAACGACCTCGGCTTACCACACCAAGCTTGCTACATACGAAAGGGTCATAATTGCCCAGGTGTTCTTTGCTTATTTGGTAATTCGTGTTATAAATTTAAAACTAGTAGTGGCGAGACACATCAAGGAGGAAAGTGCAGCAGTAGGAGAATCAGGAGTGGAGTACTTTGACATATTTCCAACTAGGAGCGAATTAGCATATCATAAGTACTTAATGTGCGCCCTAATTTTGTCATTGATTTTGAGAAACCCCATCATTTTAGGTAGATGTCCTTCCAACCTCAAAATACCATGCAACATAAGACACGTACATGTGAAGAAAGCCTACATAGTTCTTAATTCCCCTATAAATGTCATGACTCGTATGCAATTCAATTATATTATGAGAAAACAACTTGAACCTAAGGAAGATCCTAATAGCATTAGAGGGGTAAGCAATTTTATAGGAAGAGTCAAATGAATGCATATCTTCATAGGAAACTTCACTTATGTTTCGAATTTCATGATTGTTGAGGATATTAGTTCAATTATAGACCCTTGGTTGTCGCAAGTAGTGCTAGAGAAACCCTTTGTTGAAATATCCAACATGACGCATGATTTATCTTTAGGAGTAGTGAGGTTCATAAATGGGACCGATGAAATTACTTATAAGATGCTCCATAAGATTGAGCAATTTAATTTACTGTCAGATTTGGAAAAAGAGCATACGAAGTCGGTCTACTTTAGGAACGAGGAGGATAAGAGAAGAGGAGTAGACTACGTGACGAGTAAGATATTAGGGTTTTACAAAGGATGTATAGAGCTTGGACCTAAATACTTGACTTGACTTGAGGAGGAAGATGGAGTCACGTAAGGGGTGTGACTCCGAGTCTAGCTACAAGACTCGTTAAATAAACAAAAGCGCTTTTTGGGAGGCAACCTAACCTTTAATTTTCTCGCATCTTAGGAGTGTCTTGTGTGTCTTGTGTCATGTTTGTTAGAGTCATTATGCATTACTTTTTGCAGGAAATAACTAATAGAATTGCGTGCATAAATTTTTTCCAAGAAAATGAATGTTAATTTTTCACAGTGTCTGGAGACGGCGTTGGGATTTTTCTTGACGGTGTCACGTCTCTAGAATTGTAAATATTCATATTTTATTATTTTTGGAAAATTAATTTTGTATAACTTCCAAAATTTGTAATTTTCCTAAAACTTGCAAAAACAACGATTTCATTTAGCACAATCATCCTATCTTTACCGCTTTCGTAGTGTCAAAACTCTAATCACATCATTGTATATTATTATCCCGCCGATTTTACGCTAGGTGTATTGTTTCTTGTCCTTGATTTATATTTGATAAGAAGAAGCTTTGGAGTTTTTAGGAGTTTCAAATGGATGATTCTTGGATGACGATTTAACCAACTTATCATTTGTTTCTTCTCCATTATTGAGCAAAACCAGGGGAGTACTAGTTTCTTTTCCCTTTTTTGTTCCCTTTATTCGTTTATTCGGGTACTTTAAGAACATTAGGGACAATGTTCAACTTAAGTGTAGGGGGAAAATAAGCCTTAAAAACTATTCGTTCAATTACATTTGCTTTGTCCTTAAAATAATGTGTAATACACCGAAACATAGCGTAGAAGGTTATTTCGACCCAAATTTAAAATTTTTTATGGCACATACCAATGAAGACGGAGAATTATTAGTGTCTCAAGGATAGGAAATATATGACTAGCACAAAAACTTTACCACTTTAAAAATTCCACCCCAAAATGTGAGGTTTGCCCCTAGATCTTTAAGAATTCAGGTATCCATCTTTGATACCTAAGATAGTTTTGCCCTTAGCTTGCTTGAGTTAAGGAATGTGCAATCATGTACGTCACGTTCATGGATTTTTTTCGTGCATACGTGGTTTCGTCTCTTTTTTAGAGCATTGGTATTGGTTAAAACTATATGAGAGTGTACCGGTAGTGTATTAGATTCTAAAACTTTTTTTTGTGATTCATCATGAAATCGCTAGTGAGATTGCACTTGTGTGATTAGGATTTGCTAAATGATAAGAGGAACTAGGATAAACCCTATTTTAAACATGTATTTGTTATTATGGTCTCCTCGATCATATAACTACCCCCACACCCTTGCTTCGCATTTATTTTTAGTGCAAGATACCCCTAGTACACCCCTCTAAGCCTCAACTTTTTATAGTTCTCGTAATTTTATGGTGGACTTTGGGTTATTAATGAAGAGCATTGTTTACACCCTTAACCATTTGTTACACCCAAATCGCCTTAGCCTTCCTTTTATGTACTCATTTTTGTACATTATTGATAAACCCAGTCAATTATTTGCTTGAGTACGTGGTTTCTAAGTCGAGTCTTTTATTAGTGTATAAAGTTTTGGGATGATTGGGACTCATGGTAGTTTTTATTTTATGAAGAAATGGGAAAGATGCCAATTATTACCCCCCATATGTGATGTATACACTCCATGTTTGTTGATCCTTTCAATTCGGGTCATTAGATTAGTTAATGTCATTGAGTAGTAAAAATTCAAGTGTAGGGGTGTATTTATAAACCCCAAATCATGTATTATTATGTTTAAGCAAATGGCAGGGCAAAAGTGTAGGCAAAAAAAGAAGAGAAAAATAAGAAAAAATAAAAATAAAAATAATATGAAAAATAAAAAAAAGTATTGGCTGCCGTTTTGCTTATGTTTATGTTTATATGTCAAAGTCAGAAAAGAAAAAGAAAGAGTTGGATGAAAAGTTTGTATATCTTAGTCCTATGTGGTCGAGTCTTGGCTTAGCAATGCCTTCGCATGTATTCTTGTATATTAATTAACTCACCACCACCCAAATTCACTCTTAAAAGTCACCCACGTATATCCCATCCGCTTTCGTTTCTGTTTATCTTACACCTACACCCGAAAACCCTTAAAGACCTCTTTGATATTAATTCATAGGTGCTTACGCCATTGCGGTGGAGGTTTTTGATCCTTCACCAAGCTTGTGGTAATTTGTATGCTACGACAGGTAATGAGTGTTATTTTCCCGTTTCCATTATTATTGTAATTCATTATACACTTGAGAAAAAGAGAGAATCCAAATACTTATTGTGAGGTGCTTGTATATGTTTTCTGTGCTTTTAATTACGAGGTCTAATAGGTTGTGCCATAAACTATCTTTAAAAAGTAAGTTAAATGCCCCCTGATACTGCTATTGTCTAGGTAGAAAAGCCCATTTACTTAAGGACAAGAAAATCCCAAGTGTAGGGGTATTTGACACACTCTTTAAGTCCTTCAATTCAGATAATCTACTATTTTATTTTGTTACGGGAATTTGAAGTTTTTCCTCGTAACTTTAGGACCCTAAAATATAGATAATGCTTTGATGTAAACTGTTAGTGAAGGCTTTTGATTTGTGCATCTTCATGCGAAAAATATGAAGTATATAAAATACTCTGGTGTTAAATTGAAGTGTCATTGACTATCATAAGTTGAAACTTATTCTTTAATAAATTATGTTTTTGTAATAGGACTATACTGTATAAATTTGGACAGGGTGGAACACCTCTGTTCTAATCAACACATAACTGAATCATAGTGGTTAGGCTATTTATAGTAATACGTACATGTGCAATCAGTAGGTAACTTGTAAACCAAATGAAAATTAGGGATCACTACCCAAAGCGGAAAAGTGTGAACTGATGGTATCAATCAAGAGAAATGATTACCTCAATAGGAGAGCCACTATGCGTGAACATTAAAATGTCAACAACATCAGTTTATGCATTTTTGCAATGGAAATTAAGAGAAATGATTACCTCGGTGAAACTTACGTGACAAACAAGATGAGAATTGGGTTCACCTCTATATTAGTGGTAGAACAGCTAATTGGTGGGTGTTGTTACTAGGAACATAACCATCTTATTGGATGCCTCAACATACTAATCATAAGAATGCTATCTTACTTTCAGTTTTTAACACATATCAGGTATAAACATAACATAACATCTTTTTCATTAAAGAGTTTAAATTGTTATAATAGTTGGATATAAGTTAGTGACAACTTACGGTGAGCACATTAGACAAGTGTTTTGGTCAGGTCCCACGGATGGCGCCAAATGATGCTCCCAAAATTCGCATGATCATCAAGATGCTGAGATGGTTGTTCGACTTGTGCTGACCTTGACTTCGGGTAATCGGTAACAGTGCTGAAAAGACATAGAAAGCTCGTTAGAGAGGTCCTCGTGCTGAGCCCGAGGGAACCCCCTCCAACGATCAATTCAGTATTGATTTTATCATTATAGATAAGATTGCTTAGATGCTCTATTTAGGAATACTAAGTTGTATATGAGAGTAATGAGAAGGATTCATCTTCTTGAACTGATATATCTCGCATGCCTTTTTATAGACCCTTTGTTAGAATAAAATCATATATAACATAATCATATCTAACCGTATATGCAAGAGAATATATCTTATGCAAGTTGCTAACCAAATATTGTGTGTAGATTTGATTTCAAAAGAATATAAATGATTTCAAATCTGAATTGATGTTATCTTCCTTATGTATGCATTGTATTTTATAATACATAAATTTCTAAACCCTTTATGCATTTCTCTACCATAGTAAAATATGGGTAACCTCATTAATTACACTTGTAATATTCTTACAATAAAGTGACGAACACTAACGATAAGCCCATATATATATTTTTTTAACATGCGGCTATTAACTGAATGAATGACCTTGGTCTGACAATCTACAAATTCATGCTTACAATCCAAGTTCCATATTGTATTTTGACACTGCATGTGACTAGAAGTTTGGCATCGTGTAGCATGTACCACGAAGTCAATCGGATATGAAGATCCCATGTGCTTTGCTATACACACACTCGAGCCTCTTTGGCCGAAATTGTGAGGAACATTTCATAACATATAGAATTAAAACAATAGTTTATTACTCAAACCTAATAAACGTACTGTTACTGTATAATTGTATGTATTGCATATTGTTGGATTATGTGAGTTGGTTCCGCATTTTATATATTAGAAATATGTGATCCTATAGGGGGTACACACGTTAATACATGAGGAATGCATTTAATACTTCACGATATATATTTAAATAGTCGTTAGTTTACGTTACTTGTATAACTAATTAACGGACGTTTAAATTAGAAACCAGGGGACTAAATTGAACAAAACTCGAACCCTAGGGGTGTCTAAGGATGGCCGGCCCCTATAGGCTTCTAGAAGGGTGTTTGGTTCAATTTTGGAGATATGGAAAAGATCTTGTGATAATTATGGAATTAGAGGTTATCTTGTTCTACAAGAACTAGGGTTGGGAGACTATATATACAATCACCCTAGACCTCATTATTCATAGATTACAATCCCTAAAAATCACCAAAGATTTATCTTGCTCTCCCCTCTCCCAAAACCGGTCAAACCAAAACCCTAAAGGGTTTTCGATTCTTCTTTCCTAACCGAATTCGATCAACAACCCTTTTAGGGTTCTTGATTTTACTTGTTCTCCTAGCTTGACATACAAGATCTACACACAGTGTTTGTTTGGTGTTCTTCCTAACTCGACGATACATAACACCCACTTTAGGGTTTTCGGTTTTGATGATTAAACCCTAACCGAATTTTGGTTAGTTAGGGT
Organism: Tanacetum coccineum; assembly: GCA_026074375.1. Classification (NCBI taxonomy): domain Eukaryota; kingdom Viridiplantae; phylum Streptophyta; class Magnoliopsida; order Asterales; family Asteraceae; genus Tanacetum; species Tanacetum coccineum. Next base: position 27,279 of record BQNB010082779.1, read on the forward strand.
TTTCGGTATAACCCTAATTAGGGTTTATTGGTTTTTGGTTCAAGCTCAAAGGGTGCGTTTGGATTTCGGCTATAACACATGGTGTTTAGTTCGTGAAGTCAAGGCTAGACAACTTGGCGTGTTCGCTTGACGTGATTGTGTGAGCAACCATAAAGGTGGTAATTTAACCACTAACTTGTTTTCAGGATCAATAGCAAGAGGTAAGTGTTCTACCTTTATTATGTGTTAATTTATATGCTAAAACTAGATCCATTCCGTTGCGTACTCGTAGTTAATGGTTAACTAGTTTGTTAAATCCCAATACTGGCATCGCGAGCCAACTCGTTTTGGCATTAGGGTTACACGCCTTGAATTATATAATGTCTTAAATTGTACACGCCTATATTTAATTCTCATGCTTGATTTGCTATGTTTCATATTTTATTTATTGTTTTCTTGTAAATATGGAAATGATTATGCAAATCCTTGCCATAATTAATAAAATATGATAGATCTAGATCTTGAAAATTATTAATTGTTAATATAGGTTAAAAAGGAATTAAAATTAAATTATTAATTTAGTAGATTGGTTTCCTTTTTAATTATGCTTTTTCTGGCCATAAGACCTACTCAATCACTTCTAGTGATGAATGGGGCGATCTAGGCACATTAATGAAAACCAAGTGAGGGTCTTATGATTCTCCAATTGGGGAAGACTCGTAAGAGAACTCAGATTTTACATGTTTACTTGTTTATTTAATGTCATCTTTTGTATTTGTCTGCTTATGTGCATAATTGATTACTTGACTACTCGTT
>BQNB010082780.1:0-27656 GCA_026074375.1 Tanacetum coccineum
AGAAAAAGTGAGAATCAAGAAAAGTGCCGACTGAGATGGAGCTAGTACTAGAACAAACCCAACAAGGTACTAGTTATGAAGTCTCGATAAGCGTTGAAGGGGTTGAAGAATTAAAAATAATTGTAAGGATAAAGGGTGAAAAGAAAGAAGCCCTCCATACACTTAAGTAGAAACCGGGTCAATACATAAACTGTCAGAAACACTAAGGTGTTGTCTGAAATTGAAGACTGTCATAGACCCAGTGACGCTAACCACAACCCTCCCTAGCCACTCAAGGTCTCTCAACAGATTCTTATTTCATTTCTCACGGAGATTACACGCATTTCTATCAACTTTCTCACTCCGAGTTAGTTGGTATTGAAAAGGTGGCAGTCCGCTCCAGCCTCCGGTCACTAAAAACAAAGTGCAATATTGAGTCTAGAGCCAAAAGAGATCATCCACAAATCTCATTAGGACACGTGTCAAATCATGCTTGCTTAGTCACATAATGTGAATAATAAGATATACATTAAGAGTCCTACGAATTATCCTTGTGATTTTGCCAGAACATCCGAGTGATATAATTCATAGTGAAGATGGAAATCCTGCTTAAGCCAACATCAAACAAGCTCATGGTAGGTGACTTGTGTGATTCTATATGAATCAAACTTGTGACAACTGGAAAGAAACAATGGTGCGATTCTATAAGAATTAAACTTGTTCCAGGTTATGAATTGACGATTGATGATGAATTTTGAAATGATTAACACTCTCGATGTGTCACAAAACCACTTTAGCAAGTGACACGTCGATTGATTTTCAAATTGATTTTTCTATTCAATCAGTGAGACCTCGTCTTGCTGGTTCACTCATACCGTGTTGTCTGCTTTGAGACGCTCCAGTAATGAGAACGGCTAGTGCAGCTGCGAAACCCTGTCAAGGAAATTCTTTGGAATTCTACCTGATCACAGGCAGTATTTATACTGATCAACGGGGAACCGTGGTTATTGCAACCATATTCGACGAAGTGACAAAGACACTCTCGTCCATATCTGTTGATTATCACTAACCTAAACCTGCAGGTACTCCTGACGATTGGTGCAGCTGATTCCCGACGAGTCATGATTCATAGCCACATGCTCATACCCGACCGAAAAACATAAAGACATCATGAAAGCTCAAGTACATGTTTCAAGACTTCCGCTGCTCTGATACCGTACGTCTTTCTTGAAGTGACGAAGTATTAAAGTCAAATAATTTCAAAGAAGTTTTCGTCACTCTGATACCTAACGTCTTTCTCGAAGTGACGAAGTGTTAAAGTTAAAGAATTTCAAGAAAGATGCAACATTAAAGCTTTTTAAGTCAACAAATCAAGAAAAGTATGAGCATGTCGGTCTAGAAGTCACAAGTTCATGGGATGGAAAAGTTTACAAGATGGCGTAACGAGATTATGCTTGGTTGATGATCTCAAGGTGCTCAAGATCACAGTTTCACATTCAAGATAAAGGAACAAGCTCAAACCTAAAGTCAATGATCACTACATCAAATCACAAGTTAATAATTGAAGTTAAACGAGCTCAAGACTAAAGATGAAGCATAGTATGCTAGGTTTAAATTTTGTAAAATGGAGTGACCTCCCTTAGGGGGAGATTGTTAGGAACACGAAAGTGTCGGTCACTTCCATAGATAAAAGTCGTTAGCTCGTTAAGTAATTTTTAGAAACTTACATAGTTAGTTAGCTAAAAGCCCATGGATAAACCCATGAAGGCCCAAGCCCACGATCCATTGTAAGTATATAAACACCTCTCCATGCCTTGGAGAGGTGGTTGGTTGGTTGTATTTTTCACATAGTTAATGCATTTCTTTTCTTTTACTTTCTCTCACTAGAAATACTTCCTTCCTTCCCACTTTCTCTCTCTAATTCTTGTTGTTAAAGATTACTAATATTCTTCAATCTCTGCTAATTGAAGATCCAACAATACAATCATCTTAATAGGACATTCATGGTAATTTTGATAGGGTTGATTCTTGAAAGCAGTTTGGGATTTGAGACTCGAAGTAATTTATGGTAATAAGAGAGGAGGAATTGCTTCTGAAAGAAGTTACAAAATAGTAAGAAATGTGGTGTTAGGAATGGTGAGAAATTCACGGGGAAGGAAGCAAGTAGATAAATGGTGACATGTTTAGTCTAAAATTATGACACGTATTTAGAAATTATCTTGTATTAATGAGATAATAGATTAGGTGAGTGGTGGGCCTAAACACCTTAATTCCTCTTATTTCATACACACATCAAACCCTCTCTCCTCTCATTAAGAGGCTAAATAAGACATTCTAAGAAAAACCACTTAATTCATAAAAAAAGAAATAGATAAGTGTGTGTTTTTGTTTATTTTATTAGAAATAAAATGAAAGAATGTTAAGCGGGTGAGAAAGAAAATGTTGTAAGGTTACGAGTCTTTGACGGAAGTGAATGCAGAAGAGACATATTTTGCTATAGCGTTCATGAGTCGCTAATACGAAATGAATGAAATAAGGGAGCGAGGTGATAACCATACTCTGCAATATAAGTGAGGATATCATCATTAAATGATGCATCACAAAAAGTTATGAAAGTGTTTGTAGCTTAGTGGTACAGAAATGATGTGAGAATGTTTTTCAAACAAATAGTAGTTGAATCAAGTTTTGTCTAAAACATATTTAATAGATTCATTATTTAAAATGAGACAGTCTAGTTTGTCTTTACAAAAAGATGTATTTGCAAGTCACGTCACACACCAAATATTTCTGCTTGAGGTGCTTGCTAAAGAAACGATATATAGTATTTAACAAACTATTTCAAGTAATCTGGTATTGATGTGGGTGTTGTAGGACTTCAGCACAAAGTTTTACAACTTCTTAGGCAGTGTACCTAATCGTCGTAGTAGTAGTACAAGCAACACTTGGGGAGTTGTTATCGTTCTCTAGGGGAATAGGTTGGGAAGGCTTGATCACAGTTTAACAGAATTCTAGGGGTTGAGAAAAGATTATTTTTATGTTTTTATATTTTATAGAAAGCAGGTAAATCAATGGTTTGAGAGGTTGGTTTGTTTAACTAATTACTAAACTAAATATTATCTAATCTACTGGTGATAACTTTATGATAAAATAATCATATGAGCCCCATAAATTTGCTACACAAAGAAACAGCTTGCATGAAAACTCCAATGCACAATCAAATAGTCCAAGCATCTAATTCACCTGAGAAAAACATGCTTAAAAGTGTCAACATTAAAGTTGGTGAGTTCATAAGAATTGAGGGGTTTAAATAAACAAATGTAATGGGGGTCCCCTGTATCATCACAGTACCATGTAAAAATCCCAAAGATTTATAAAGAATGCAAAACAGGGGCGGGTATTGTATGTCATCATGGACGTACCAATCTTATCCCAAAGATTTATAAAGAATGCTTAACACATTTTATGTCACCAAAGTACCAAGTATTATCCCAAAGATTTAAAAAGAATGCATAACACGATTTATGAACACAGATGATTGGTATTTTTTCCATAAAAGTATTTGTTGGGAGAGGCCCCAAGACCCCAACGATATAATCCGACATGTTATCACGTTTCGTTCCTCCAGTGATAGCTAGTCACCCGAACGGGGGTGGTCAATCCCGAATAGATCTATTTTATATCATTCGCGTGGACATCACGCTATAATGTTCGTTTACCAAGTGATCGCTAATCACCCGAACAGGGATCCACACCCGAATAGATCTATTTCATAACATTCGCGCTCACCCTCCAAGTGATTTACAGTTCATGACGCTGTGACGTAGACTTGTATGTACCCAATTGGGGCAGTGATACAAATAATGCGTATATACTCCCGTTACCGGTGTCCCCTCCAAGAACACCCGGGCAGTAATGTAAAAATATGTACTCCCGTTACCGGTGTCCCCTCCAAGAACACCCGGGCAGTAATTTTATTGCTATCAGTTCAATCAGCCTAAGCTAATCCGAAATTATTTCAAATGATAATGAATGCAAATGTGACCAACAATGAAGTCACATCGATGTTAGCACGGCCAATAGCGAGCTATGCAAAAAGTAATGTATAACCAATATGTAATCCAGTCATGTAAATGCATTTGCGAAACAAGCCTGGTTTCTCACCCCAAATATCGTGTGTAAAACGATCAAAACATTTGGCTAAAAACTCAACATAATCCTTAAAACAATCACATTGTTATAAGATATCCAGTAAGAAAAGGATATGTAGAACAAGCAAGAGTAGCCCCTCGCGGGTTATAAAACATTCAAAATATTGAAAAGCGAGGCCTATGAACTCACATTATTAAAACCCCGACAATTAATCGCAATTAATCACAACTGAACAGCAACATCTCATCACGACCTATAATTATGTCGCTCGATTATAATACACGTATTAAATAAGATCAACGATGCGTACATCGTTACCACGAAATCATACATATTTTTTATAAGTATGGATTACTATACCTGTGAATAGAAATCCAACTTGCGCGTCTTTAAACCTTAACCCTACTATCAATTTATGTAAATTATTACTAGTTTTTCGTCAATATAACTATCTCTAATATTAATGAAAGTTACGAAATTTTAGACCTCCTTTTTTAGAACCGAACAGTAGGTATTCAATAAATCAATAGAAGATAAGTATTATTACCTCGACCATAGGAGCTGGGATTTGACGCCCCATATCTTAAATTATGGGAAACAGACAATCCCGCGGTAAAGTAAAAAGTCATTGCTAACAAAACTTTCGTGTTTCGCCGGAAGCTAAACGGGCTCGAACATTGCACGAATCGTTAATCAATAGATTTCAGAATTTAATATACTAAAAATAACATATGTTCTCATTAAAGTGTAATATTTAGATATTCGTTCCAGTTTCTTCGTATTGAGAGTTAAAAGTTCCATTTATGTCTAAACGTCCGTCAAAATATAATTTGTTATATTTTATAAACTAAAGTCTAACTTATCAAAGTCTCGAATCCCGAATCCCATGTTCCGATTTCTGATTTAAATTACTCGTTATATATAGGCACTAAGTCCATTATTTAGTCCCAATTCACGTCATCAAATATGTCTACATACCGCTTATAACTTTAACATCAGTCCCGTTTAAATAGTTATATCGTAAAAATTTACTTAGACTCCAGCAAGTTATAGAATTTATCACATTTAATCAATTTATAATATCACGAAATAATTGAATACTTTTAAACTAAACGCACCCTTTTTCGGTGTCAACACAATCAACGCACCCTTCGGCTGTTATGAACAGCCAAACGCACCCTTGTGCGGTTATAAAAACAAACCAAACAAACCCTTGTCCCCGGCTGTCCCCGCAGCCTAGCCCGTCAACCCCGGCTGTTTTGACAGCCAACACAAACAAACGCGCCCTAGTGGTTGTTAACCCTTAACCCGACCCGACAACCTTCTCCCCCGGCTGTCCCGAGCCAAACCCAACAACCCGGCTGTGAAACCCAAACCAACGCACCCTTGTTGGCTGCTAAACCCCACGCGACCCCGGCTGTCCACAGCCCGACCCGACCCACACTTTTTGTTGTAGAACTAAACTAAACCCACCCTTGGTTATTTTAATACAACCCAAACGCATCCTTCGTTTCTGTAAATAAAACCAAACGACCCCAACTTGGGGGCTTATGACCCCCGAAAATAAACACCCTCGTGGTGTTATCTTACAAACCAAAACGCACTCCTTTGGGTGTTGATTAAGCTCCAACCCAACGCGACCCTTTTTGGGTTTAACGACAGCACCGTAACGCACGCTTATGGAAAGAGAGCGACGAGAATGAGATGGTGGTGATGTTATGGTGGTGATGGGTTGCGGCTGTCGGAGAGGGGGAGGGAAAAATGGCGCGTGGAAGAGAGTGAGTATGGGGATCGGATAGATCGAGTGGTGAGTAACCTTTTTGGTCTTCGCCGGAAAAGCCCGCCGGAAAAGTTTTCCGGCGGTGGTTGGTGGTGGTCGGCGGCGGGAGGTGGTGGCCGGATATTGGGGAAAAGATGTGTGGGGAGATAGATAGATAAGATTGATGTGTGTTAATGAAAAAGAGATGAAATGAAATAAGTTATAAGTTTTATATATATATATAATATAAGTTAAAGTGACAATTAAATAATCGAGTGTTAAAGCGTAACATTTTTATTATGATTTGACAAAAGTGGTCTGGCCTCATTTGAGCGACTTAACGAACGATTCAAATCTCGAAACTTGCGCCATTGTTTTTCAAATCATTTTTCCGATAAAAAACTGTGTATTCGATTGATAATATTTCATAAATATTTTATACATTAAATAAAACTGTTATTCATTTTAGAACGGTTTGCTTCGTCCGAAATGAAAAATGATTTCAACTCGAATAGTCGCGTTTTCAAAAACGCTTTTAATTAAAAATGATGAATAATTTATTTAATATTTTTATTAAATAAGATACTGATAAACTAAAAAACAAATTTAATTGTTTTTGTGGGTCCGCGTTTTAGTATTTGTTCAGAATAATTTTTGGCGTGCCAGTTTTTAGCCCTTTGTCGCTCGTTTCCATTCTCGGGCAAAACTAAAAAGTTGTCAGAATGTCATTCCACATCAAATGCTTAGAGGTCCGAGTCGGGAAAACGTGATTTAGATTGATCGTTATTCTTATAATAAGTCAAGCCAGACCCTAAATGTCCAAAGAATGAAATCGTCATTCTAAATGGACGAAAATTCTCGGATGTTACAATAAACCTACCCCTTACAGAAATCTCGTCCCGAGTGATTAAATTCGTGTTATCCGATTGTGTGAACCGAGAAAGGTTTAAATCTGATAAACCGTTCTAACAAAGACGATGATAACTTTCTTCAGCAAGATTAGATGTTTCGACACTTCTCAACATACCAAAAGTTTGCTAAGTTCCATAAGGGGATATAATCCCAACAAGGTAGATATTTATTAGCGAAAATAGCGTTACAAGTTTCACGATTGTGATATAAACACCACGGTTATCGCCTTACTCAACATCCCGCTTACTCAACCCACAATATTGTCTGATTTCCCTCCTGCTCACCGCTTTAGCTTTTGTGTTCCTTGCTTGGGACTATCCTGCAGGTCACCCAAAACCACAGTGCTACTCTCACTCAAGCATGCTCAACTGCCAGTTCTTGGCAGTACTAGGATGTACCGCGACCTAAGTCTTCCTACTAGTGGCCCGAAATGAATAGTCCAACTATCTGTTTCGTCGATAGGTGTTTATCTCGTTTAGGGAGTTGCATAACCTATTGGGATAAGTTGTATCAGTCGGGACCGCTCCAGGACCCAACAGTAGCGACCATAACGTCAATACTATAACAAATGGTGACGGGATATTGCACTCAGTCTGTTAGCTTCCACAGACAGTTTACGTGATATCAAGGACTTTGCAATGCAAAAGTAACAATTTAAAAATGAGAGGAAGGTAGCCCAAGTGAGGCCTTAAGATTTGCAGAGTAGTACGACACATGTGACTCTAGACCCTTTTAACGGATTTGTGAATATCGATTTCAGGTTCATACTTGGTGTGCATAATCGGATACATTAAGCCACTCATTTATAATTTCTATATACATAAGCGGAAGCGTACCAAATCTTATGTAAGTAAAAATGATAAACTTATGGTTCCGTGAATTATAATTTATTTATTTAACTGAAAGGCGTCCCAATCCTTTCAAATAAATAAATATAACATCGCCACTTAATATTTCCCGGTGCAAATACGCGTACTCTCAAAACCTTCAGGTGGGTGACATGACGATGCATGGCCAATGAGTATGGGACGAGTGATTTTAAAACTCTTCCTTTGAAGCTGGATATAAACTGCAGCAGATCAACATAGATTCAAGATAATTAAAAGTACTCGGTTAGAGTTAAAAACGGTAAAGAATCTCTATATAACAAATCAGTATAATGATTACCCAAATCAATCCTGCCCATTACTAGTCCCGCCTATACAAGACTTGCAATACTTATATTCATACAAATCCCGTGAAAACATAACGGTGACGGCTTTTTTAATAGAGCAATTATCAGATCAAAGCCTCAATTTACAAGTCCTCCTATACAAGACTTGTAATACTTAGATTCATACATAATTCCATGTAAACAAAATTTAGGACGGTCTCCGTGTAATACGATATTGTAAATAAAGCATAAGAAGAAAAAATAGTAATCATAGAGACCATGGTTTTAACTTACAATGTCTGAGAACAAAAATGAGACCATTGTGCAACTCACAATGTCTAAGAAGTAAAATGAGACCATTGTATAACTCACAATGTCTGAGGTATAATTGAGACCATTGTGCCACTCACAATGTCTGACATATAATTGAGACCATTGTGCAACCCACAATGTCTTTAAGAAACGCTCTGGTATTTATATAAATAACTCTTATATAAATAAGCGTACGATATACGCGAAAAGAATGCAAGCATATAAAAAAATATATATATATGGATGTCATGAAGCACTTAATGCAACACTAATGAAAGCACATAAGCAAGTAGCGTAGTATGCACTTTGATAATATTTGTGTGATGCAATGTTTGTGAAAACGGTTATAGTCTAGGGTAAAATATGCAACCTAGTTCTCTATAAACCAATGCTCTGATACCAAGCTGTAAACACCCCCCAAAAATCACAATACAACCGCAGCGGAATACCAAATGGGTTGTTACTCGTAATACACACAATAGATACACGAGAACGACCTCTAGGTGTCGTTTAAAAAAAAAACATTTGTTGATTTAATAAAAATCTGGAATTAATAATACATTTTCCCATAATTTTTGCATCACAATGAAAAGACTTGAATGTAAGACTCCAATTGCACATCAAATAGTCCAAGCCTAATTCACCTAAGAAAACATGCTTAAAAGGACAACATTAAAGTTGGTGAGTTCATAGATTAATTTTAAATATAAATGTAATCCACAGTTTCATCACATACCCATGTAAAAATCCCAAAGATTTATAAAGAATGCCCATAACACATTTTAATGTCCACCATAAGTACCACTCTTACCCAAAGATTTATAAAGAATGCATAACACATTTTATGTCACCATAAGTACCAATCTTATCCCAAAGATTTATAAAGAATGCATAACACTTTTTATGAACAAATGTTCCATATAATGTATTGTGTTTGGGATGCCCGAAGTCCCAACGAAATAATCCGACATGTTATAACGTTCGTTCCCAGTGAAGCTAGTCACCCGAACGGGGGTGTCAATCCAATAATCTATTTTATATCATTCGCGTGGACCATAACGCTAGAAATGTTTCGTTTACCAAGTGATCGCAAATCACCCGAACAGGTGTATCGCACACACCGAATAGATCTATTTCATACATTCGCGCTCACCCTCCAGTGGTGATTTACCGTTCATGACGCTGTGACGTAGACTTGTTGTACCCAATTGTGCAGTGATACAAATAATGCGTATAATATATACTCCCCGTTACGTGGTCCCCTCCAAGAACACCGGCAGTATGAAAAAATATAATACTCCCGTTACCGGTGTCCCCTCCAAGAACCCCCGGCATAATTTTATTGCATCAGTTCAATCAGCCTAAGCTAATCCGAAAATTATTATCAATGAAATGTAAGCATTTGTGACCAAAAATGAATCAAATAATGTTTCCCATAGCGAGCTATGCAAATACGAAAGTATGTATAACCAATTTGTAATCATCAGTAAAGCATTTGCAACACAATTTCTCACCCCAAAAATATTTAAAACGAGTAAAACATGTGGCTATAAACTCCACAACATCCTTTAAACATCACATTGTTAAAAGATAACCGAGTATGAATATGGATTTGTAAGACAGCATGTAATCCCCCTCGGCGGTTATAAAATATTCAAAATATTGAAAGCAGGCTAATGAACTCACATTGATTAAAGACCACGACATTAATACCCAATTAAATCACAACTGAATCTGCAACGATCTCGACCACGACCTATAATTATGTCGTTCGATTATAATACACGTACTAAATACGATCAACGATGCGTACATCGTTACCACGAAATCATACATATTTTTATATGTATGATTACTATACATGTGATGAGAAATCCACTTGCGCGTCTTTAAACCTTAACCCTTACTATATTTTATGTATATTTACTATTTTTCGTCCAATATAACTTATCTCTAATATTTAAAGAAAGTTACTATTTTTAGACCTTCCGTTTTTAGAACCGAACAGTGGTATTAAATAATCAATTGAAATAATATATTAACCGACCTTTAGTTTTGACCCGCTATATCTTAACTTTTAAAGCAGACAATCCTCGCGGTAAAGTAAAACGTCATTACGAACAACTTTCGTGTTTCGCCGGAAGGCTGAAACGGGCTCGAAAGTGCTCGAATCGTTTAATCAATAGATATGTCAGATTTAATATATTAAAAATAACTTATTTTCTATTAAAGTGTATATTTCGATTTCGTTCCAGTGACTTCCGTTATTGAGAGTAAAAGTCCCATTTTAAGATCACAACGGTCCGTCAAAGATGCTAATTTGTTATATTTTATAAACTAAAGTCTAACTTATCAAAGTCTCGAATTCCGAATCTCATGTTCCGATTTCTGATTTAAATTACTCGTTATATAAAGGCACTAAGTCCATTGTTGTCCAATCTCGTCTCAAATATGTCTAATACCGCTTATAACTTAACATCAGTCCCGTTTTAATATTTATATCGTATTTTACTTAGACGCCGCAAGTTATACCGGATTTTATCACATATAATCAAATATATGCAAATAATGAAAAATAAATTAATACTTTTAAAACTAAACGCACCCTTTTTAGCGTTGTCAACACACTCAAACGCAAACCTAAGGCTGTTATGAACAGCCAAACCACCCTTGTGTCGGGCTTATAAAAACAAACCATACAAACCCAAGGGATCCCCGCTGTCCCGCAGCCTAGCCCCGTCACGGCAACCCGGCTTGTTTCGGACAGCCAACACAAACCAAACGCGCCCTAAGTTGTTAACCCCTTAACCCGGACCCTACAACCCTTGCCCCGGCTGTCCGAGCCAAACCCAACAACCCGGTGTGAAACCAACCAACGCACCCTTGTTGGCTGCAAAACCCCACTGCGACCCCGCTGTCCCACAGCCCGACCCACCCACACTTTTAGTTGTATAGAAACAAAACCAAACCCGACCCTTGGTATTTTAATACAACCAACGCATACCTTCGTCTGTAATAAACCACAACGCACCCTTCTTGGGGGCTTATGACCCCTAAAAAATAAACACCCTCGTGGTGTATCTTACAAACCAAAACGAACGGACTTGGGTGTTGTTTATAACAACCCTAGCACCTTTTTGGGTTTTACGCCGTGCACCGAACGCACCCAGAATGAGAGAGCGACGAGAGAGATTGGAGATAGGTGGTGATGTATATGGTGGAGATGGGTTGCGGCTGTCAGAGAGGCGGGAGGGAAAAATGGCGGCGTGGAAAAAGTGAAGTATGGGATCGGAATAGACATCGTGTGGTGGGTAGTAACCTAATTTTGGAGTCTTCGCCGAAAAGCCCCGCCGAAAAGTTTTCCGGCGGTGGTTGGTGTGGGAGGGGTCGTCGGCGGGAGTGGTGGCCTGAATATTGGGGGGGGAAGAAGATGAGTGGGAGATAGACATGGAGTATAGGGAGTGCGGTGGTGTGTGTATGTAAAAGAGATGAAATGAAATGAAGTTATAAGTTTATATATATATATATATATATATATATATATATATATATATAAGTTAAAGTGACAAGTTGAAATAGTTGAGGGTTTAAAGCGTAACATTTTTATTATAGTTTTGACAAAAGTGGTTCGGGACTCATTTGAGCGACTTAACGAACGATTCAAATCTCGAAACTTGCGCCATTGTTTTTCAAATCATTTTTCCGATAAAAATGAGTATTCGCTTGATAATATTTCATAAATATTTTATAACATTAAATAAAATATCTGTTATTCATTTTATGAACTGGTTTCGCTTCGTCCGAAATAAAAATGGATTTCAACTCGAATAGTCGCGTTTTCAAAAACGCTTTTAATTAAAAATGATGAATAATTTATTTAATATTTTTATTAAATAAATACTGATAACTAAAAACAAATTTAATTGTTTTTGTGTGTCCGCGTTGTATATTGTTCGAATAATGTTTGCGGTGCTGTTTTAGCCCTTTTCGGCTCGTTTCCAGGTCTCGGGCAAAACTAAAAAGTTGTCAGGAATGTCATTCCACATCAAATTGCTTTAGAGTCCGAGTCGTGAAAACGTGATTTAGATGATCGTTCTTATAAGTCAAGCCAGACCCTAAAAGTCAAAGATTGAAATCGTCATTCTAAATTCGAAAATTCTCGGATGTTACAGTTGTGAAGGCTTGATCACGGTTTAACAGAATTCTAGGGGTTGAGAAAAGATTATTTTTGTGTTTTTATATTTTATAGAAAGCAGGTAAATCAATGGTTTGAGAGGTTGGTTTGTTTAACTAATTACTAAACTAAATATTATCTAATCTACTGGTGATAACTTTATGATAAGAAAATGTATTTACTTAATCATTCATTACTTATCAGATTGCTTCTCCTAATCATGTTGCTTTGTCACGCTCGTGATGATCTGTGTAAGTATTTCCTAGGTCATGAACGGATTACGTAAACCCGCCGTCTATTTAATATTCTGTTAAGGCAACGCACAAGTAAGGTAGTATGAAGACTATTACAAGGCCCTAAGAGTATATTAAATGCATGTGAAATATCTTAAGAGGGATCAACCATATTAGGGGTAAGGTAGTATGAAGACTGTTACCGATGGTATCCTTTCTACACTTCTCGCGTTTCCCTAGACGTCTATGCCAATTTAATATCTTATGGCTAGTTTTCTAAAGCCTAACGCGCACATCCATCACAAGAAGCAACAGTAATAGGATCTACAATCCGACTTTCATGCAATCATAAGTAAATACAAAGGAGGGTTTAGCCTAGCATGTTAAAGATAAAGCAAGAACATAGATCAATCAAACAACACATAGACATATTAAATGATTAATGATAAACACTCTTACTTGATTAAAATATGGATTGAATGTAGTTACAATAGGGTTTTGAGGCCCTAAAAACGACCTTTAAAGATGCTACGAAGACTAGGGTTCGTCTCCTAAAAGTTATACAAAGTTACACACTTAAAACCCTAAAATCGGTTTTATATATATAGAGATATCGCTGCGACGACATCGCGTTGAAGTCCTGACGCCTTCGCCACGTGGATGATTCTAGATCCTCTTTAAGTCGGCCACGTCCTGACGCCGTCACTAGATCTCTGACGCCGTCACTAGATAGCTCACGGAGGCGTCTCTTTATGATTGCAACGCCGTCTCCACGCTCTATATGAATAATTCTTCATGATATTTGGTGTAGGTCCGTAATCTTGTCCGTTTTTTCTCCAAATAAGCCCAAGTCACGTGTATTTCCTCAAAATGCCATCCAAGTGCTAAATACCTGAAAACGAACGATTAAGCACATAATCTGGGCATATTTGCATGATTTAAAGGGTTAAATGACCCATAAAAAGTGTATAGAATGACACCTCATCAAATACCCCTACACTTGGGATTTGCTTGTCCTTAAGCAAATAGGCTTTTCTACCTAGACAATAGCAATATTAGGGTCATTTAACCAACTCTTTAAAAGTATTTTATAACACAACCTTCTAGACCTCGTAATTAAAAGCACGAAAAGTATATACTAGCACCTCACATAAGTGTTTGGGATGCTCTCTTTCACTCGGGTGTATAATAAATTATAACATAATAGGGAAACAAAAAATCAACACTCATTACCAGTCATAGCATATAAATTACCATAGGCTTGGTGGCATGTGCTTAAATACACATACCTTTTACCTAATAAAACGAGCTAAAAAGACCAATAATACATATAAAATGCATTGTATGTGTGTATTTTGTGAATTGTGTCTTGCAGGTATGGAAATATCACAAAAAGGACAAAAAACAAAGCCAAACGGACAAAACCGAGCACGGGAATGGAAAGAGTGTAAGAAATCAAAGCCGAAGGCGTATACATCCTTAATGGGCCAACCCGTACCCATTTTATTGGGCCGGTTCAGCCCATTAACATGGTATCTATACAAAAAATAAAGCCTTTTATAAAACCTTTATAACAAATCCAATCCATTATCAAATCCATAAGTCTTGGCCCAAATCAAAGTCAAAGCCCAACCTCGGGTCAAAGTCCAATGAATATACACGCAGGGTCAAATTCACTGTTTATCCCTCCCACATTCCCTCCATTTTCACCCCTTTCACAGAACCAGGGTAAATCCACCCAATCACACGCTCTCTCATCCTTATAGAAAGACATGAATAAAGCATGACCCTGACACCTCATTGACACCTTGGCGATCCTATTGGAGGATATGACGTGCACACAATCCAAGGGTCTAAGATGGATGAATTTTGAGTCGGTTGAAGATTAAGGGCTGGGATTAGAGATCAGAGTCCTCAAGGCTTTCCTCTCACAAAAGAAACACACAATAAGCACACTCTGTGCCTATAAATAGGAGCGGATTTCACACAGTTATGGACATCTAGGAGTAGGATTAAATTAGGAGTAGTATAGATTTAGTGCTTATTTTCCAGCTTATTTTATGTTTTTATGTCTTTTTAATATTGTAATTCTCAGCTTTAAAATTCATGTAATCATTTTCAATGTTTAATGAAATTTTACTTAAATTGTTTTAAATCTTGTTTTTACCTTAATCAGCTTTAAATTGTTCTTATGTTTACTTTATAAGCTCTTTCATACTTGTTGAACATCAAATTATGCTTTTCAAAAGCTTATTGAGCTCATTTTCTTAAATTTCCAAAATTTACATGAGCTTATGTGGATGATAGCCGAATTTGGTTGGGATTATGGTAATACCAGCTTGTTTTTTAAACAAGTTGAAGTTGTAGATAAGCTCTTTGTGAGCAGTTAGGATTCCTTGTTTTGCTAGGAATCAAGGTACACCATCTTTATAGTCTTATTTAGTTAATATTTGTTTGCTTATTTGATTGCTTAATTGTGCTTTAATTTTGTTTGTATAGCTTATTTTGTTTTATATACCCTAATTCTATATCTATTTTTACTAATCTAAGACTTAAATTTAAGTTTGTCATAGTTTTTATAATATTGCAATTTATTTACTTATATGGGGTGTATTGGCACGCTTAGCAACTAACCTATTGTTAGTCGTTCGACTATGCCTCTTTTGTCACTCAAGCAATTTCTCAATTATGCTTCAATCTTTGTTTTTTAAGTTAGTTTATTTTTTGTAGTTAAAGTCTAAAAAATTAGTTTAAGGTTATTTTGTACCCATGGTTTGTATTGTGGCAATTTTGCTTTTTTTATCTAGCTCTATTTGGATTGATTTTGATTAAGTTGCTTATAGGGTACCATTTTGCATGCTTGTTTAAGTCCCTTAAGCAGTATGAATGATATGTTCTTAGTTTGCATTTGCCATTTTTATTTTAAGTCCAAAACTGTCATAGTTTTCAGTCTTCTTTTCAAAGTTTTAAAAATCTAGTTTTCATCAGCAAATTTAGGTAAGTTAGAGCAAGTTTTAAGGTCTGATATTGCTAATTTAAGATCTTTGGACATCAATCTTCATCTGTTTTAACTTTTTAAGGTTCATCTTCATTAGCTTTTACTAGCATGATTTTTAGCGATTGCATTTTGCATTTTCATAACTTCAAAAAATCCAAAAAATTGTGCATTAGTTAATATAGCTTTTAATCATTGCCTTTTCCTAGCTTATTTCTTAACCAATTTCCTTAATTCTTGTTTTTATATGATCTTTGGATGTTAATGTTTATTTGTTTTCAGTCTCAATCTTATTCCATGTGCTTATTAGGTCTCAAAATTAAGCTCAAAGTTGGTCTAGTTACTTTTAAATCTGCTAGTATTAAGTCAGTTTTCATTTTAGCTTTTTAGAGCTTTTCAGCTCAACTTGGTGGTTAAAATCGTTTTCGCACATTTGTTATATATGTCTAGGTATTGTTATTTTTCGCTTATTAGCTTTTCTTAGATTATTGAGTCTAATTAAGTTTTATCTCTTGATTAAATCTTAAATACGCAAAAAAGTATAGTAGTTCATCTGTCAATTTTCACTTTGATTTTCTAGCTGATTCATTTTGCCAATGTGCTTAGTTCCAATTATTTGTGAGTAGAGGTTTAATTTGTTTTAGGTTATTAGCTTTTGGCTATTTTAGCTTGTTACTTTAGCTTAAAAATTGTCAAAAAGCCTTAGGTCCTGTTTAGAGTTCTAGTTGTCTTAATGTTTTTAGTGCCTCTTTCAGCTTATATAGTTAGCTCTTTTCTAGTTTTAAGTTCTAATAAGGTCTAGGGTTAAGTCTGTTTAGCTTATTTAGTTTAGCCTTTAGCTTATTTAGTCCTCAAACTCAAAACAGTTTAGCTTTAAGTTTCTTAAAATCTTATCAATCAATTTTATTTAGCTTAATTTTAAGTGTTGTCAAAAGTTGTTTTAGTAAAGTTACATTTTAGTCTTAACTTGAGCTTTTTCAAAAAGAAAATAAAAAAAAATTGTTTAATTAAAGAAGGTACAGGGGTGAAATTGTGGACATTTCTCCCTCCCACACTAAATTTTTAAAACACACAACCACAACCAAATGCGCCCTTGGGTCTTTTTATTAGTCCTTACGCAGACTTTTTATTTTATACTTTTTTGCGTTTTAGTTTTGCTTTCAGCTTATTTAAAGCTTATTTAGCGGCTTATCGTTTAGCTTATTTCCAGTTTATATTTTTCTTTAGCTTTCTAAACTGGTTTTAAAGTTACGTTTTCTATAAATTATTATAAATTTATCATAATTTAGTTCATATTTTTATGAAATATTTAAGATTAAATTTGTTTTTAATCCATATTAAATAAACAAAATCAAAGAAAACTATAATTTTTTTATGAAATTTTTTTTAGTTCTAATTAGTTTTTTTAGAAATTATAATTTGAGTTTGTCGGGTTTAAAATTTGAAACTTATTTGCTTATATGGTCGCGGTTTTTAAATTCCGTTAACGTCTTCTACGTTTTCGCGCTTTATGTTTTAATTGTGTTTTTTTAGTTTAGCGTGCCTTTAATTTACTTTCCATTTGCATTATTAGAATTAGAAACCAATTCCAAATCTTTTATGTCATTCAAGCTCGATTCCCGACATAAACGTGAATTTCCATTCACCTCTCACCGAGGAGAACGATACCGTGTTGAGTACTTATTATTCTTTCCTAAGAATAATTTGTATGATACTTAGCTTACGTATTATATATGTATTATGTATATTATATATATTATACATTTGAGGGTTATTTGTTTGATAAACGTGTATAAAAACGGAATATCAAAATGGCGCCGTTGCCGGGGAGAGGTGTAGCGATTTTTGCGGGATTGTTTGTATTCGAGCCTTGAAGATCCTTTCTCCGTGAAAGTTTTCGTTTTATTTTATATAAAAATACAAAAATATTTTACACTTCTATTCTTATTTTCTTTTATTTTAATATTAAAAATAACCGTTTGTTAATTGTCGTTTCGGCTCATCTTTAGTTAAGAAACTATAAGAGAGGTATAAGGAGGGTCGATCCTACGAACTTCGACCCGAAAGGAGAAGGTTTTTAAAAGCTTCGCGCTTACCCGCTCCTCCGCTTCTTTGTGTGTTTTTTAGAGAGCTACCGTGCACTTTTGACTTTCGGTTACCAAAAATATTTTACTTTCTTATTTTTATTATTATGTAAAATCTATAAATATTCTTCTCTATCCTTTTATCCGTTTAATTCTTTCTCTTTACCTTCTATTTTGTTTAATTCTTATGTCGTCATTCGATCAACGTAATTGTTTTCATTGTGGAAGTCCGATTTATGGTCTACATTGTCATAAATGTATCTGCGAGCAATGTGGAAATAATCTTAGAAATGGATTTTATTCGTTATGCGATTTTGGAGCGGCAAATTCGTTCGTTTATAATTCGAATCCGAATTCTTTCAATAATTCTCAAAAAAAATTGACCACCCTCCACAACCCATGCCTCCCATTTACGATGATGACGACGAGGAGAATTCTATACCTTTAAGAAATATTATTTCTAAACTTCCTCTGTCAGTTGCAATCGCACCCGACTTACCGAATATGAAGCCCGAGGACTCTCTCATCATGGGGGATGAGCATCTTAGCACTATTCCTGAAAAGGAATCGGACGAATTAATAAAGTCTAGTGTTGAGGACCTTGTCCCAATCCCAAGTGAGTCCGAGGATACATCTGAGAGTGATAGTTATTTACCTTTGTGTGATGATTTCTCTCCTATTAACGTCTATGAGGAAAAATCCGTGACCTTCTCTAATCCTCTCTTCGATTCAAATGACGATTTTACCTCTAGTGATGACGAGTCACTATCCGATGAGGACGTTCCGAAAGATAATATGAAAATTTATTCGAACCCTCTTTTCGAATTCAATGACAAATACATCTATAGTGACGTAAATCCTCTTTTTAATGAGGTGTTAGAGGACATCGAGTGCAAGGATTCTTATGATTCCAACCTTGATGAGTCGATTTTCCTAGTCACACCTCTTTCCGATTCTAATGAGGATGAGTATTTCACTCCTAGTGACGACGCTGAGTTTTTACTTCACCATGATCCGTGTACACCAATGATAAGTGTTGTTTCTATTCTCGAGGGGTTCACTGATGAACCGCCTCTCGAAGAGAATGATGATTTATTTGATTTGAAATCTAAAACGAATGAATGGAAGAAGATTTTGTACGACGATCCAATTGATGATTTGATTTTCGACCCGAGAGGAGATGTTGATGAAATTGATGCTTTTCTTGATATTGATATTCTAACTAATATTAAGGACGGTTTCTATGACTCGGAGGGAGATGTACTATATCTTAAGAGTTTGCTTAGTGATGTTACTACCCCTAGTCCCCCTCCCGAGGTGTTCCTCGATCGTGACCCGAGAAGTTTAAAGGATGAGCCTGATTTGAAGAGTATTGCCAAAGTTTTCGACCCCGGGATTCATAAGAAAACATTTTCTCCTACATATGTGAGCTTATCCTTTGAGGATCGCCATTATCTTTCTTTCACATATGTTATCCGAATTTTTCTTCCTTCTTTCACTTATCCGGTGGTTTCTCCTTGTCGTCTCTCCTCCGGGAGCGAGGATATCATTTTTGATCCCGGCATCTCCGCTTTTCATTTTTCTTCTCTAAAGTCGGTGGCATTTGAATTTCCAATGGAATTTTGCTCTTCCACTTATTTCGTCCCTAATATCACGATGATATGGGGAGAGTCAAGCTAGAGACTCGCACAAAAACAAGCGCTTCGTGGGTGGCAACCCATGCTTATCCTTAGTAGTAGTATATTAATATTTATTAATAAGTGTGATGTGAGGAGGCTCGCCTCTTCCTTTCTCGTGTTTTGTGTTTTGTGTCTAGGATTGCCCGAATTATGAAGACTCTCGTGTTCGTGGTTTTGTCCATCGTTCACTCGATCTTCAATCCTTCACATGCTTATATTTGGGAATCTGATATCCTAGATCTTATTGATTAACGTTTATCTATTAGCATAATTAATAAACGGCTTTAGATTTGCGTAAAGACCCCTTAATATTTGGATTATGCCTTGAAATTAGTATGGGGGTGACAGTCTCACATTGAGGACAATGTGTAGTTCTAGTATGGGGGGGGGGATCTTTCGATTTGATCTTACTTGCATTTGCCTTGTCTTCACGTAACCCTATTTTTCCACCAAAAATATGTGATTTTATGCCAAAATTTAAAATTTTTCAAAAATAGAATAAGTGTTTTGACACGATGTTTTGTCTTTTTAAGGAATAAATTTTGACTTGATCGAGCATGTTGCGCTCTAGCTTGCCCCTTAACTTATATAAATTTAAGCTTTTGCTAGTCTTTTATACAAGAAGCTTTAAAACGCGAATTCTAGCTTGAAAAAGCCAAGAGTTTGCAAGTTTCCATGATAGACTTTAAATATGCAAAGCTTGTTTTATTAGACTAAGCATTCGCGGATCTTTTTAGTAAAGATTTTAAATTTGCGAAGAACGAGAAATGATAGAGTTTTATATAAGTTAGATGCTAAACATAGAGTAGTTGGATCTCTTTAAAGCTCATAGAGGTTAATTGTGGCTTTTTGCTCCCACCAGCTTAATAAACATTATATAATTGTTGAATAAATAAGGTTACTTAGGTTTTTGCGATTCTTACTTTAAATCCCTTCGTAGAGATTCCTTCTGGTGAAATTAAGGTACACATCGAGGTTTTGTTAGTGTTGTGGTACACTCCCGGGACTTGTCAGTTAGGACGCCCGATATCTCGGTTGCTACAAGACCATAGGACTTGAAATTTGGCTAATAATAATAATAAATGTTATGTAATAAACCAAAGCCGAAATAAGACCACTACATCTTGCCGACTCACAACCGATGTGGTAGTCTTCTAAATAAGGCACATAATAATAATCCGAGACTGATAAAAGTTTGCTGCATCTTGCCGGCTCACAACCGATGTTGCAGCCTTCTAAAAGGTCGAGGAATTCACCGAGGTCGAAATAAGACTCCTGGACCATGGTCGGCTCGCATACCGATGTGACAGTTGTTTAAAGGACCGAGGTTTAATAATGTTGCAATAATAATAATAATAATAAAGCCAAATTTCGACTCCGGGGTTATCTAAATAAAGCCTCCGTCTCTGGACTCGTAGTTGAGTTGTTTCGGATGAAATAAAAAGGATAACCCCTAAATCATGTGAAATTAGAACCTTAATGTGGACCTTATTCTCACCATATCGTCTCTTTAGGAAATGATTTCAAACTAATTGTGGTCTAAACCGGGTTTACTTTATGTGAATAAGACATTAATTTATTTGTCACAAATAATAATAATAAAATCTTTAGAGGATTTAGGAAATAAGGGAGCGGAAAGTAGCTATGCATCCACAATTAGCATTTTATGAGTAGTGTTACTCTTAAATTGTATTTACACAATGATTTCGTTTTTTTAAGCTTAGTTTGGGGCAGGTAAAAAATCAAGGACGGTGAATTTATCCTTTTAGTGTTTCTTGTTCCGTGAAGTTATGATATATAATAATAAATGCATAAAAACGGTAAAACGAGGAGCATTGCGTGATTATGGCATTGCTACTTTTTGAGGTAATTAGTCTAAGGGGGTTGAAATTTTTAAGTGTGTGATTATGGCATTGCGTGAGGACACGTCAATAGCTTAGTATGGGGGATTTTGGTATGTGCTTAAATACACATACCTTTTACCTAATAAAACGAGCTAAAAAGACCAATAATACATATAAAATGCATTGTATGTGTGTATTTTGTGAATTGTGTCTTGCAGGTATGGAAATATCACAAAAAGGACAAAAACGAAGCCAAACGGACAAAACCGAGCACGGGAATAGAAAGAGTGCAAAGAAATAGAAACCTAATTCTTAAAATATCCATCAGTGTCCCAACCCAAGAACCCATTTGTTAGTCCCGGTTTAGCCCATTAACATGGTATTTATAAAAAATATAAAGCCTTTTATAAAACCTTTATAACAAGTCCAATCCATTATCAAATTCATAAGTCTTGGCCCAAATCAAAGTCAAAGCCCAACCTCGGGTCAAAGTATAATGACATATACCCACGCCTCGGGTCAACCCATTCACTGTTTCTCCCTCCACCACCCCACCCCTCTCCCCTCCCTTTCCCTTCACCACCCTTTCACAGAACCTGGGTAAATCCCCACCCCAATCACCCCCCCCCCCCCCCCCCCCCCCCCCCCTCACGCCCCCTCCCCCCTCACTCATCCCCCTTCTAGCCAAAAGACAGAATCAAAATCATGATTGTGACACCTCATTGACATCCTTGGCCACAGAGCTACGATCGAAATCCTGACATCCAGAGCAAGCCTATTGTAGGATTATGACGTGCACACAATCCAAAGGTCTAAGATGGATGGATTTTGAGTCGGTTGAAGATTAAGGGCTGGGATTAGAGATCAGAGTCCTTAAGTCTTTCCTCTCACAAAAGAAACACACAATAAGCACACTTTGTGCCTATAAATAAGAGTGGATTTCACACAGTTATGGACATCTAGGAGTAGGATTAGATTAGACTAGTGTAGATTTAATTTCTAGTTTATTTTATGTTTTCTGTTTTCATTAATATTGTAATTCTCAGCTTTAATATTGATGTAATCATTTTCAATGTTTAATGAAATTTAATTTTAATTAAATTGTCTTAAATCCTGTTTTTACCTTAATCAGCTTTAAATTGTTCTTAAGTTTACTTTATAAGCTCTTTCATACTTGTTGAACTCAATTAAGCTTTTCAAAAGCTTAATTGAGCTCATTGTTCTTAAATTCTCCCCAAAATATTACCTTAGCTTATGTGGATGATAAGCCAGATTTGGATGGGCTTATGGATAATACCAGCTTGTTTTTAAACAAGCTGGAGCTTGTAGATAAGCTCTTTTGAGCATTTATGATCCTTGTTTGAGCTAGGATCAAGGTACACCATCTTTTCATTCTTATTTAGCTTAATACTGTTTGCTTATTAGATTGCTTATTTGTGCTTAATTCTTGTTTGTTCTTGCTTATTTGTCCTTTATTTACCTAATTCTATATCTATTTTTACAAATCTTAGCTTAATTCAGTTTGTCATAGTTTTAAAATTGCAATTCATTTACTTAAAGGGGTGTTTGGCACAGCAGCACTAACCTCTGTTAGTGGTGCCTATGCCTCTTTTGTCACTCAAACCAATTTCAAACAGCTTAAACTTGTTCTATAAGTTAGTTTAATTTAGTAGTTAAAGTCTAAAAATCTAGTTTAAGGTTTTTTGTACCCATGGTTTGAATCTGTGGCAATTTTGCTTTTTAATCTAGCTTATTTGGTTTGATTTTGATTAAGTGCTTGTAGGTATCATTTTCATGCTTGTTTTAAGTCCTTAAGCAGTATGAATGATCTGTTCTTAGTTTGCATTTGCCATTTTTATTTTAAGTCCAAAACTGTCATAGTTTTCAGTCTTCTTTTCAAAGTTTTAAAAATCCAGTTTTCATCAGCAAATTTAGGTAAGTTAGAGCAAGTTTTAAGGTCTGATATTGCTAATTTAAGCTCTTTGGACATCAATCTTCATCTGTTTTAACTTTTTAAGTCTTTTCATTGGCTTTTACTAGCTTAATTTTAGCGCTGCATATAGCCACTTTTCAAACTTCAAAAATCCAAAAAAATAGCATAGTTAAAACAGCTTTTTCTCATTGCCTTTTTCTAGCTTATTTCTTAACCAATTTCCTTAATTCTTGTTTTTATATGATCTTTGGATGTTAATGTTTATTTGTTTTCAGTCTCAATCTTATTCCATGTGCTTATTAGGTCTCAAAATTAAGCTCAAAGTTGGTCTAGTTACCTTTAAATCTGCTAGTATTAAGTCAGTTTTCATTTTAGCTTTTTAGAGCTTTTCAGCTCAACTTGGTGGTTAAATCTTTTTCACATTTGCTTATTATGTCTTGGTAATTGTTAGTTTTCAGCTTATTAGCCTTTTCTTAGATTATTGAGTCTTAAATTAAGTTTTAAATCTCTCATTAATCTAAAAAGCAAAAAAGTATAGTAGTTCATCTGTCATTTTCACTTTGCTTTTCTAGCTTATTCATTTTGCCAATGTGCTTAGTTCCAACTTATTTGTGAGTAGAGGTCTTTATTTGTTTTAGGTTATTCAGCTTTTGGCTTATTTAGCTTTTACCTTAGCTTAAAAATCTGTCAAAAAGCCCTTTAGGTCCTGTTTTAGAGTCTAGTTGTCTTAATGTTTTTGGTGCTTTCTCAGCTTATATAGTTAGCTCTTTTCTAGTTTTAAGTTCTAATAAGGTCTAGGGTTAAGTCTGTTTAGCTTATTTAGTTTAGCCTTTAGCTTATTTAGTCTTCAAAATCAAAACAGTTTAGCTTTAAGTTTCTTAAATTTTTATCAATCAAATCTGTCATATTTTTATAGCTTTTCTTTAGCTTAATTTTAAGTGCTGTCAAAAGTTGTTTTAGTAAAGTTGCTTATTTTAGTCTTAACTTGAGCTTTTTCAAAAAGAAAATTAAAAAAAATGTTTAATAAAAAGAAAGGTCACAGGGGTCGAACCTGTGACCTCTCCCTCCACACACCAACGTTTTTAACACACACACCACAACCAACTGCGCCCTTGGGTCTTTTCTGTTAGACCCTTGGGCCAGTTTTATTTTATACTCTTTTA
Organism: Tanacetum coccineum; assembly: GCA_026074375.1. Lineage (NCBI taxonomy): Eukaryota > Viridiplantae > Streptophyta > Magnoliopsida > Asterales > Asteraceae > Tanacetum > Tanacetum coccineum. Next base: position 24,370 of record BQNB010082780.1, read on the forward strand.
GCAGTTTTGCTTTCCAGCTTATTAAAGCTTATTTAGCAGCTTATCCGTTTAGCTTATTTCCAGTTTATATTTTTCTTAGCTTCTAAACTGTTTAAAGTATTTTCTATAAATTTTATCAGATTTTTATAATTTAGTTCACTATTTTTATGCATTATTTAGATTAAATCTGTTTTTAATTCATATTAAATAAAACAAAAATCAAAAAAATATAATTTTTTTATGAAAATTATTTTTAGTCAATTAGTATTTTTAGAAATTAAATTTGAGTTTGTAGGGTTAAAATTTGAATTATTTGCTTATATGTCGCGTTTTTAAATTCCCGTTAACGTTTTTACGTTTTTCACGCTTTATGTTTTAGTTGAGTTTTTTTAGTTTAGCATGCTTTTAATTTACTTTCCATTTGCATTATTAGAATTAGAAACCAATTCCAAATCTTTTATGTCATTCAAGCTCGATTCCCAACATAAACGTGAATTTCCATTCACCTCTCACCGAGGAGAACGATACCCGTGTTGAGTACTTATTATTCTTTCCTAAGAATAATTTGTATGATACTTAGCTTACGTATTATATATGTATTATATATATTATACATTTGAGGGTTATTTGTTTGATAAACGTGTATAAAAACGGAATATCACTTGGTAAAGGATCAAACCTCCACCGCTAGGCTCAAGCATTATTCATTACTATCAAAGAGGTGTTTTAAAGGGTTGTGGGGTGTAGGTGTAGGATAACGTAAATGGAAACGGAAATGGATGGGATACATTTAGGTGGTGACTTTTGGGTGAATTTGGGGTGAAAGGGTTAGCTAATTATTTATACGAATATACGCTGGTTTGATTGCTAAGCCAAGAACTCGGACAAAGATATACAAACTCTACACAACTCTACATCAATCTCTTTCTTTTTCTTTTCTATTTTTTTAAAACATACTACATCACTTAGGGGCTTATAGATGCACCCCTACACTTGAACTTTTACATACTTTACAAGTGAACTATTCTATGTCCCGAATTGAGGTAGATCAACATAACATGGAGATCATCTAACAAACATATGAGGGTATTGGCTTAACTTTTCTTTCTCATTCTTCCGCGAAATAAATACTACCATGAATCCCAATCGTCCCAAAATAGTATTTACAAGGATAAGGACTTAGCAACCGTGTACTCAATAATTAACTTAGGTTAAAACAATAATGTACTAAAAGTGAGTACATACAAAGTAGGCTAATGCGATTTGGGTTTAACGATTGGTTTAAGGGTGACAATGCTCTTCATTAATAGTCCAGTTTAACCTGAAAATTACGAGAACCGTGAAAAGGATAGGCTCGGAGGGTTGTGCTAGGGGTATCCTGCACTAAAAATGAGTGCATGACAAGGGTGTGGGATAGTTATATGATCGATGTGACCATCATAACAATTATATGTTTAAAACATGGGTTAATCCTAGTGCCTCTTATCTAGCAAATCCTAATACTCACTATGCGGTCTCGGAATGCATCACAAAAACAAGTTCTAGAATTTAATATACTATCGGTACACTCATATAGTTTAATACTGATACCATTGTTCCAGAAAAGGCGACCTAGACCACACGTACACATCCGTAACGACGAAATAGACACATATGACTGCATTCGAACCTTAACTCGAACAAGCTAAAGATATAAACTATCTTGGGTATTAATAGCGTCTCATGGTGGAATTCTAAGGTTTTTTGTGCTAGTCATATAAATTCTTATCCATGAGACGCTATTAATACTCGATTTTTGTCGGTGTGTCATAATTTTTTTTTAATTTTGGTCAAAATTACCTTTTTATGCTATGTTTCGATATATTACCCATCATTTTAATGACAAAGCAAATGGCAAATGAATGAATAGTTTCTAAGGCTTATTTCCCCTACACTTAAGTTAAACATTGTCCACAATATTCTATAGAAGTACCCATAAGAACGAATAAAGGGAAAAGAAAACAAGTAAAAGAAACTAGTACTCCCCTGGTTTGCTCAATAATGGAGAAGAAACATGCGATAACTGGTTAAACCGTCCTCCAAGAATCGTCTAATGAAACTTCCTAAGAACTTCCAAGCTTCTTCTCATCAAATATAACATGTAATCAAAGACAAAGACAACTACACCAAGCATAAAATCGGCGGGATAGATATATGTACAACGAGAATTTAGGGTTTTGGCTCTATAAAAGCAGTCTAGATAGGATGAAAGCGATGATATAATCATAGGTTTTCGGCAGGTTTACAACTAAATTACAAATTTTAAATATTGCACACTTTATTTTTCAGAAATACTTGAAAAAATTCGAATTTTTTTTATTGTTGGAGGCGCGACGCCGTCGGGTGTTAATACCGACGCCGTCTCCAGGGTCTGTGAAAAATTCCTCTTCGTTTTAATGAGAAATTTCCTGCACGCAATTTTTATAGTTAAATCTGAAGAAAGCACTACATAAAAACCTGGAATTAATCATTACAATCATATTACTCGAAACTGACGCGAATTAATCTAAACAATTTATTTTAAATGTTTGAATTGGTTATAAAAACCGGATATTTCCCCTACACTTATTTTGTTGCAAAATACCTTTGATTTCAAATAAGACGAAGTTACAAACAAACAAAGCATGATTACAAAGTGATTCAAACATAATAAAACAAACAGTAAAGAATTAAAACACAAGACACTCCTAATTGCGGAAAAGTAAATATTAGGTTGCCTCCTAAAAAGCGCTTTTCTTTATTTACGAGTCTTGTAGCTAGACTCGAAGTCACACGTCCTTACGTGACTTCTCCTTCATCATCCATTCTAGTCACATATTCGGGTCCAAGCTTAATAGTGTCTCTATAAAATCCATCTTCTAAATCGGATGGCCTCCTACATCCTCTGTCATAGTCATCTTCGCTGAGTATTATCTTACATGACAATAAGTTGTGACCTTCGCTAGACAATTCGCTTCTTTCCGGGTCTTTGTATGGTGTTTTAAAGGTAACCTCTTTAATTCCATTAGTGAAATTCATTAGCCGTATTTCCTATTTATAGCTAGACAAGCGATTTCAGCGAAAGGCCATCCAAAGACTACATGGGACAAACTAGGATCGATATTGGCCTTAATATTTTCCAAAATAGTAAAGTCCATAATGTAACTCATATTTCCTACAAATACGTGCATATCTTTTCCTACTCCTACGAAATTTCTTCCCCTATATTCATATCTATTCTTTCAAATAGAGTTATAATAGGCCAAGGACATGATGTTCATAGGTAGGTC
>BQNB010082781.1:0-29225 GCA_026074375.1 Tanacetum coccineum
ATATTGTGCATTACGAATGTTAGGGAGGTCCTGAACAACTGAATTCAAAGATAACAACAAATGTATTGGCTTTATGTGGAAGAGCAATTGGAAACATACGTTCAGATGTGAAGCATCATCTTTCTCACTTAAAAACTGTTATCCCAAAAGCTTAATCCATTTCACAACAATAAGCTATACCAATAAGCAAAATAGTAGAAAGATAGAAAGAAAAGTTGGAAGATTTATTAGAGAGAAAACTAGAGATGGAAGATTACACACACACACAAACTATGCAAATGGTAACCAACACCCTCTCCATGTGTGGAGAGGGTCCTTTTATACCCTTGAGCCATAAGTGGCATGTGGGCTTTTCTACTTGGGCCGGGCTTGGCTAAACTTGGGCTTTGAGCCCGAAACACGGACAATATTAGATTACAATCCAAGCCCGTTGAACCCGACTAGCCTATTACTTAACAAGACTAATTACGACTAATAAGACCGATAACATTCTTGTTCGACTTATATAAAATTAAGGCTAACAATCTCCCCCAATGTTGAGGTCTCTTTCTTCAAACTCCTCCGTACCACCGATGACGTTGAAGATAGACTTTAACGTTATGCTTTGCCTTGTTTGGTCTTGTCTTGTTTTGTAATGGCCTATCATCAATCCATAAGCATTGTGATCATGATCTGAGCCTTTAATCTTAGACTTTTGAGTTCTTGAGATCGTTATCTTGCATCATCCTCCTTGACTTGAATCATCTGATTTGACTTCTGAACAAAGTTGTGCTCTTGACCAACAGCTCATACTTGTTACAAATTCTTGTATGACATATGATTATAAGTCAACAATCTCCCCAATTGATTGATTCTTTATTTGACTTTGAGGTTCTTTGATGGGCGGGGAAGATTAGAATCCAACTATCTTGATTTGACGATTAACTTTGAAAGCTTGAAGTATGAGCATGTGGTTTATGAATCCGACTATTGGCAGGAATGAGGCTGCAACACCCGACGTCTTAATCCTGAAATAAAACATTTAGAAATAAATGATAATATGGCTTTTGACATTTCAACTTGACTTCGGTTGCATTAACCCCAGGTTTCCCCCCCGTTTATATATAAATGAAAACTATAACCCTAGATTCAGGTAGATTCAAAGAATCTCTTTGACAGGGTGTCCTTTCCCCAGCTTAAAGCATAAGATCCTCTAACACAGATGTATTAGATTCACCATGCTTGCTTGTTCTCATTACCGGAATCTCTCAAAGCAGACAAGACGGTAAGAGTGAATTAGATAGTTACTATCTTTCTTATTAAGTCATCAATTCATTTACTGGACCAACATTGATATCACCAGTTTCCAAAGAAGCTCGAATTCATATCGAATCTTGCAAGCACCCTACCAAGAGCTGTTGATGTTCTCAAGCAGATTTTCCATCTCACTGTGAATACACAATATCACTACACGATTTTAGAGCAAGATCTTTTTCAAAAGGATAATGCCGTATGACTCGTTTGTATAACAAACTTGTGAACTTTATGGTGTTCAACAAGTGTAGTTTTGACATGTGTCCAAGATGAGAATTATTACTTGATCTCTTACTGGCTCAAGACCTCGATTTGTGCACTTTGGTTTTAGAAATCCGGAAGGCTGGAGCAGTACTGCACCTATTCAATATAACAATCTCGGAGTGAGATGTCAATAGATAACGTGTATTTCACGTGACAAATGAGACAAGTTTCCTTTTGAGAGAAACCCGAATGGCTGGGAAGGGTTGTGCATGCAAATCACTAACTGGTTCCCCCCCACTTGGAATTCCTATGATGTCGTCTTCATATCAACAATCACTTTGTGATTTTTGATTAGATTATTTTGACCACTGACACCCGGTTTCTGCCTAAGGTGTAAGGATGGCTTCTTTCTTTTCACCCTTTATCCATACATTTCTTTTTAATTCTTCAACCCCTTCAATGCTTACCAAGACGTCATTACTAACACCTTGTTGTGATTGTTCCAGTGTTAGCTCAATCTTAGTCGGCATTTTTTCCCTTATACACATTCTTCTCCAATCATACCTAAGGACTGCTATTTCTAACTATGGAGTGTCCTTGGGTAGATCCCTCCGGTTCTGGTTGGATCGTAGGACTTATACCTAACCTAACCACCTTATGACTTCAGAATCGTCGTGAAATTAATAGGTTGTTGGGTATAAAGATCGAACCATAAAACCATTTTCTGACATTGTTATTTTCAAATACTCCCCCTACACATGTGCTCCGAGATTCGAAATTGTTTAGCACATGAAGGAAAGAGTTGCACTTAGAGTCTTAAAGATCACATTCGTCTATAACATATTTTAATCACATTTTCTCCCCTTATTTTAAATAATAAAACACTTAGTATTTGAAATACCAATTGATTAAAATTTGACATGAAAAATTCCATGGGGAGAAAAATTATACTACGATATTGCATGAATTCATTTTCCGGATTGCTCCCCTTCAACAGTATATGTGGGATACCAATATTTATTAAAACTTGACATTGGAATGAAAAATTGATATGACACCACAAAATGTTGAAGACGGAGTGAGATGCCTTAGTGAACAATGTATATTATTAACCCACTTTGGTTTGACAGTTTTTAGATAAAAGAGGTGTTTGGCATAAGCCTAAAAACGGGTCAAAAAGGGTTTTGGCATGGGTTATGGTTACTTGGTCATTTAAGCCCCAAGAGTTGTTACTTTTAAGCTGTTTTTAAAACATTTTTAGTTGGAAAATTGTTTTTCAAAGGTATAAAAAACCTTCTTTGAAACTGTGAAAATTTTAAGTAACCCACAAGTGCTTATTTGATTAAGCACTTGTGGTTTGAGTTTAAGCACAAAAATGGTTGTTTGATAGTTTTGAGTGTTCAAAAAAGGCTGTCAAAAGCCTTTTGTCTTTGGACTTTGGTAAGTCAAAGTTCACCAAGTCTTTGTGTCACAGTTTTAATAAGCCCCAAACACCTTTTTCACTTTCAAAAATAAGCAAGTAAAATTGATTTTCAGAGGTTGAAAATTGGTGCACAAGCTCCTTAGCTATAGCACTCAATCTGTTTAAGCTTCTTTGTGTTTTTAGAGCTTATTTGCAGCTTAAAATAAGGCTGTCAATAAGCCCTTGGATTTGCCCTTAAAGTACCTGGTGCAATGGGGGGAAACTTTTAGGGTCATCTTTCTCAGCCATTAAGCACACTTAAGCCCAACTTTTTGGCTTATTTTAAGAGTCTATAAGCTCTTAAATAAGCCCTCAAAGTTTCAGGCCTTAGGAAGCTTATTTGTGTGCTTATTTTTAAGCCCAAACATGCCTCTTGGCTGTTCTTGAGCCCCTTAAGCTGAGGGATAGGGACTGCTTTATTTTTGACTTTGGCTTATTCAGCATATTCATAAGCCCCCTAACTGTTTTCCCAAGAGCTTTTTTTTTAGGTAGGTTATTATTTAGTTTGTTTATTTCTTTTTTTTGCTTATTTGTCCTAGCTTTAGCTCTTTAGCTCTTTAAGCTTTTAGTTTAAGCTTTCCTTATATTAAGCTTTCCACTGCTTACATTTAGTGTAGCTTTTTCCTGTCCTGTCTAGCTTATTTAAGTTAGATTAAGCCCCTTAGCTTACCTTAGTTTTGGCCCTAGCTTAATTTGACCCTAAGTCCAAAAGACTTAGCAAAAAAATTGGCTTTTAAGCTTAATAAGCCACTTCTGTCAACTTTGAGCTTATTTTTAGGCTTATTTACAGGTTTTCAGCAAAAGCTCTAGTTGACAAAGTTGTTAAGCCCCACGAGCTTAACAACTTTGCTTCTTTGAGTTTTCAAAAAAAAAAATAAAAGGGGAAGACACTTGGTCCGGGTGAGCAAGACTCGAACCCGAGACCAAGCGGTACATCCCCTTTACACAACACACTCTACCACTGCGCCCTTGGGTCTTTTTCGTTATAGACCCAAGGTGCATGGTATTTATATACGTTTTGCCCAAATAAGCTAATAAGCTGTCCAAGCTTATTTTCGGGCTTATTTGTTAAGCTGTGTGGTGTTTGGTATTTTTCGTAGGAACTTTAAGTTGTAAAGTATTTTTAGAAAATTTCAGAATTTTTGTAATCAGTTTAATATTTTTTTATGATTTTAATTTAGTTAAGTTTATTTAAATCATAAAAAATTACAAAATTATCAAAAAAAATATTTTGCTTTTTTTAGAAAATTTACTTTTGTAATCTCAGTTTGTAGGAAAAAATATAAAATTTTCGTAGGGTCTTTTTTATACTTTTCGTCTTTTAAGAACGGGTCGGGTGCGGGATTTTGTTTTGTGACTCGTTTTTGGGTCAACGAACTCGTTTTCGGTCTTGTCTTTTTCTTTCTTCTTATTTGATCCTTAGAGTAGTTTAGAAGCAAAATTTCTTCGTTTAGGGTTCATTTTTAAAGATTTTAGGTTTTCCCTTTTGTACAGGGATTCGGGCTTCGTTTTCTAGTTTAATTTCGTAATTTCTAGGTTTTCATTAAACGTTTTAGTCTCGTTATTATCCCAAGTTGACTTTTTCAACATTCCCCGAATCATTCCTTCCTTCAAACTCAAATCTTCGATCGTATCGATTTACCATTCCAGCACGTTGGGGTTTACGGACCCGGGAAGCTTCTACGACTATTCTCGGTCATTCATTGATTGTTGGTTTTTACACTTCTTTATATATTTTATATTTTGTTATATATTATATATATTTACGGTGTGAATTCGGACCGATCAATTTTTGGCGCCGTTGCCGGGGAGGCTGTGCAACGTTTATACTTTACGTGGACCTTCTGTTTTTGAAATTGTGAATATTTTCTTTTAACTATTATAAAAAAAAAAAGTACAAAATATTTTTCATTCTTTTAGTATAATATCAGTATAAAAACCAAAGAAAAACCAAAAATACATAAAAAACATAGTCCATAAAAAAGAAAAAATTAAAATTCACAAATTGGTTAAACACCAAAATATTATATTCTCAACTGACGGTACTTATCTTATAAGTTCCGGTGACTTGTTGGTTCCCAATTCGAATACAAAAAGATTTTTAAAAATTGCTTTGTGTCTGTTACGTCGTACGGCTACACCTCAAGAAAGTTAAACAAACTATAAAGTGGGTAATAACGGAGGGTGTTCCTAAGAACTACGTCCCGAAAGGAGAAATAAGTTCAGCGCTTATTCCCTATCTCCTTCCGTCACCTGTGTGTTATCTTTTGAGTGCTACCTGTGAAGTAAGCAGATTATTTGGTTTAGTTTTCTTATCTCATTGTCGTTTAAATCAATTGTGAATTAAATCTTTGAAAAACAAAAAAAAATTAGTGTAGTTTCTTTTGTACTTCTATTTTTGGGTTGCATGCGCATCGGTCTCAAGAGTAGACGTCGAAAACCACATGTTCGACCAAACTTCTGCTTGAATCATTAAATCTTGAGAAAACTGTAATCCTTCCCCATAGTTCGATGGTTGATAATCGTTACTATGGGCAATGCTCGAAGGACCACCACCCACCCGCTCACCGGGTTCCGAGGATGCGATAGTTATTCTTGAAATCACGCGAATAACTTTGAGATCTAAGCCTTGGCTATTAATCTTGTGCAAAAAGCAATTTTTTTGGAAATGATAAAGAAGACCCACATGCTCACATCCCGTTATATTCAACAAGATCATTCTACAATGAAGTTTTCCGACGTACCAAATACGTCGTGGTCATTAAGCTTATGGCTTTTCCCGTTTTCTCTCGAAGGGCAGACCAGGATATGCTAGAAAAAGAAACCCCTCGGTCGATTTGAACATGGGATGTTTTTTTTAATCTTGTTTCGAAATTTATTAACAAATTCTTCCCTCCTCTAAAACGACAAATCTCAGAATGACAATCACGAGAATTTCAGCAAAATTTGATGAGACGTTTTATGAGGCTTGGGATATGTTTCAATGATCTTTTAAGGGATGCCCTCAGTCATGGGTTTCAGAATTGCATCAACTCGATAAATTCTATAATGCCCTTTAACTAAATGATTAAGATTCATTGACTCAGCTTCTGCGGGGTGCGGTAAATTCTTAGTCAAAATGTCTCGAGAATGTTTAAAATCATCGAGGCAAGTCTAAGGTACGTCAATCAAGAAGAAACATAGCTGTTGTAGCTAAATGAGTACAAGCTCTTCCACCCAAAAGCAGTTCATCTGATGTTGTGAACTCAAAGGACATGTTCGGGCAATTAATTCTCTGATTAGAAAGAACCAAACCCCAGCTTCGCCCCCGTTATAAAGCGGTTGAAAAAAGTTGTGTGACTTGTGGGGGAGGTCATTCTTATCAAAACTGTCAGCCACTAACTGCATCATGTACCAATGACAAATATCCCAAAAGAGTATGTTGTCCCAGGCCGTGCGCCAATTTCAACCAAGCTAATTATGGTTATCGAACTCCGATGGTCGCAAATCAAATTCAACTCGACCCTCCTGGTTTTCTTCCAAGTTCAGAATCCTCATGAAATAATCAAAACAATTTCAATCGAGGAAATAACTACAATCAAAACAGAGGAAACAATTTCAACCAAGGTCATTTGTATCGGACCTCCGGTTAATCAACCAGTAGCTCATCAACCAGTAGCTCATCAAGGGACCTGTCCTTTAGACACTCGGTGTGTCAAAAACAGATTTTGAAAGTTATGTCACAGCACAATGATGCAGTGATCTAAAAAAACCTGTATATCTCCACCCAAAATCCCCAACTTTCCCGACTTTTTTTTGAGAAACATGCAAAACCAGGTCAAAACCTGCAATTCCCAAATGGCAAATTTGACCGATATGCTTTTTCAAAATTTGTTACTACTATACAGCTTCTACTTCCGGTTTGGAACTCTTCCTGGGTAACACTGTTTAACAACCCCGAAGGAGATTTAAAGGTATCACTACCCGAAGTGGGTTACCATCAAAGGACAAAAAGCAGTTAATCTGATGTGAGGTGAACAAAGGACATATGCTCCTGCTAAATAATGGAAGCACCGAAGATGTGGTCCAACCTCCTGTTGTTCAAATTCAGTCTCGTAATCAAAATCCTGAGCCCAATGTTGCTCCTGTTATTCCTCCAGTTCCTAAAGCATCAATTCCATTTCCATCAAGAAGAAATGATGAAAGGCGCAAGGAAAAAGCTAACGATCAAATCGAGAAATTCTATGAAATCTTTAGAGATTTAAGTTTCGAGATTAGCTTTACCGATGCCTTGATGCTCATGCCTAAATTTGCTTCAACTTTAAAACTCTGATTGAAACAAATGAGAATGAGCGACGAATTTGCAAGAAGAACTCCTTTGAATGAGAACTGTTCAGCGGTCATCCTCAATAAGTTACCAAAGAAACTTGGAGACCCTGGCCGATTTCTGATTCCATGTGAATTTACGGGGATTACTACATGCAACGCATTGGCCGATCTTGGTGCGAGCATTAATCTCATGCCTTATTCTGTATGGAAAAGTCTATCTCTTCCTGAATTGACCCCGACTTGCATGACGCTAGAGCTTGCAGATCGTTCAATCACTGAATCCGATCGGATATTGCTTTGGAAGATATCTTTGTAAATGTGGGAAAATTTCTATTTCCGCTGACTTCTGTAGTTGTTGATTTTGAACCAGACCCCGTAGTCCCTTTTTTATTCTCGGGCGATGTTTCTTGAAACAAGTCTGCTTTGATAGTGTTTATGAGGCGAGATACTTCGTGTTGCACGGAGACCATCACATTCAACCTGAGACAAAACTTCTAAATACACAGCTGATTACAAACCCTTATGATAGTCACAAAATCGAGTCATCGTATGGCTTGTGATGAGTATTCTCAGAGGGTCCTAGGATTTATCAAATGTGATCGCGAGTGGCATTCCCCTCCCATATTCTGAGCCTATTGTTTCTATTGCTTCTCCAATCTCACTCCTTTTTCGGGGACAGTTTGACTTTTCTTTTATTTGAAGAAAGCAGATTTCGTTTCTTGCTCTAGAAGTGATCCACACTTCATCTGAAGTTGATCCAACTTATCCAGGATCCTTAGGGGCGTTTCTGATTCTAGAAGCAATTTTGAACAGGAACTCCCCCCCCCCCCTCCCAAATCATGGAACAATATATGCCTGAAGGTTAGGAAAGAGCACTAACTCTGTGAAGCTAAAACCGTTGAAACTTCCGTTAATGAACCTCCCGAGGTTGAACTTAAGGAACTGCCACCCCATCTTGAATACGCATTTTTAGAAAGGTGACGACAGTTGCCTGTCCATAATTGCTAAAGACTAAAAGTTGAGGAAAATGCAGCTCTTTTTTGAAAGGTTCTTAAGTCCCACAAGCGAGCATCGTTGGAAAACTCTCCGGCATAAAGGGTGTTAGCCCAAGAATTTTGTACTCACAAAAAATTCTAATGGTAGAGGCTATGAAACCTTCTGTGCAAAGTCAGAGAAGGGTAAACCAAAAATTCACGATTGTTATCCAAAAAGGAGGTTGAAATAAACTCCTTTGACGCTGGATTGATTTTACCCATCTCTTGACAAGCCCTTGGGTGAGCCCTGGTACACTGCTGTACCTAATAATGGAGGTGTATGGACCGTTCATAACAAAATGGAGAAAATGAGCTGATTCCTACCGATTTGGTCACGGGATGGCCGAGTAATGTATGATTACAGAAAAACTTAACGAAAAGCAACCCGGAAAGGAACCATTTCCCTCTTAACTTTCATGGACCAAAATGCTCGATAAGACTGGCAGGGGGAATCTATTATACTGTTTCTCGATGGGGTTCTCGGGTTATTTTCAATCCCTATTGACCCAAATGATCAAGAAAAAGACAACATTCACATTGCCCATACGGTACATTTGCTATCGTCGGCATGCCTTTTGGGTATGCAATGCTCCTGGCACGTTCCAAAGATGTCTGATGGCAAATCTTCCACGATATGATTGAGAATACGATCGGAAGTATTCTTGGATGACTTTTCGGTCTTTGGGGACTCTTTCTCCACGAGCTATATACCCATTTGGAAAAGTATGCTGATTGCGGTGTGAAGACACCAGTTTTTTTATCGTTAAACTGGGATAAGAGCACATGTCATGGTAAGGAGGACATTGTTCTCGGACATAAAATTTCTAAGTCGGGACTTGAGGTTGATAGAGCTAAAGCGAAGTAATAGCTAAACTCCTCAATCCGACTTTGTCAAAGGTGTCGTCGTTTCCTTTTTGGGCAAGAATGGTTTTTAGCGGCGATTCATTCGGACTTCTCAAAAATTGCCCGTCTATGACTCATTTGCTTGAAAAAGAACTCCATTTGTCTTTTTGGTATAGTGTATATCGATTCCTTTTATACACTCAAGAAAATAACTGAGGTCCGATCTTAATTGATCCCGACTGGACTTGCCTTTGATCTAATGTGCGATGCTAGCGACTTCGCAATTGGGGCAGTCATCGGGCAAAGAAAAAACAGCATTGTCACCTATACACTATGCTAGCAAGGGACTATGAAGAGGCAGGCTCAAATCTACTACACTACTACAGGAATAAGAATTACTTGCCGTGTGTATGCCTTTGAGAAATTTCGTTCTCATATCTTGTCTTGTCCAAAAGCATAGTGTAACTGACCACTCTGCTATCAAGTATCTCTTTGCACCAAGAAGAAGGTTGCTATGGCAAGGACTCATGCGGTGGATCTTATTGCTCCAAGGGAGTTTGACAATGATGTTCTGAGACAAAAAGGGAGCTGAAAAATCTTGCTGCAGATATCTTTTCAAGACTAGAAAATCCTCACCAAGATAAGTTCGAGAACAAGGAAATAAATGAAGCATTTCCTCTCGAAACCCTTGGATATATTGCTCTAAAAGATGATAGTACCCCATGGTTTGCCGATTTTGCAAATTACCATGCGGGGAAATTTGTTACAAGGGAATGAATCCCAACAGATAAATAAATTCATCAAGGAATGTCTAGATTATTTCTGGGATGATCCTTTTCTGTTTAAAAAACTGTGTGATCAGGTGATAAGACGTTGTGTTTTCTGGGCAAGAAGCTTTAGGACATTCTAAAGCTTGTCACAAGTGGATCTAACTGGGGGACACTAGGTGCCAACTACACAGCAAGAAAAATCTTTGATTCAGGATTCGATTGGCCCCCATCTACAAGGATGCCCAGACTTTGTCACCCGTTTTGTGTCATTTGTCAACGTCAAGGAAAAATTTACGCACGTGATGAGATTGCCACAAAAACTCCATTCCAAGTTTGCGAAATCTTTGACATCTGGGGTAATTGATTTTTTTGGGGCGTGTCCCGTCTTCAGAGGGAAAAACAAGTACATAATCGTGGCTGTTTGACTCTTGTCAAATGGGTTGAAGCAAAAGTGCTCCCACCATGATGCCCGAGTTGTTTGTAAAATTTTTGAAACTCTTTATCTCGATTTGTGCACCCGGCTTCTCATAGGGTGATCGCGGATACTACTTTTGCAATGACCAATATACAAAGTCATGTTATGTTGGAGTAACTCATCGTCTCTCCACCGCATATCACCCACAACAAGGGGCAAGTTGAGGTGGTCAAATCGTGGTTTAAAGCGTTATATTCTTGAACGGAACCGTGGGAGAATATCATGCACTCCTGGAGTGTGGTATATAAATTAGATGATGCTTTATGGGGCCCTTCAGACAGCTTCAAAACAACCCATCGGGTGTACTCCATATAAGCTTGTGTACGGGAAGGCATGTCCATTACTGATCGAGTTAGTGCACAAGCCTACTGGGCTCTCAAACATACAAATTTTGATGTTCAAACAGCGGGTGATCACAGGAAAGTTCAACTGAATGAACTAAATGAACTTCGTGATCAGGCCTACGAGAATTCTTTGATCTATAAAGAGAAAACCAAGAGGATACACGATGCTAAGATCAAAAACCGCTGTTTTTCAACGTTGGTGATGTCGTGTCTCCTATTCAACTCTAGCTAAGTTTTTCTGGGTAAATTGAAATCCCGTTGGTCTGGACCATTCACCATTGTCCAAGTTTTTCCTTATGGCACTGTCGGTTATCTCGAACTACGTGGCGGGGCCTAACTTTTAAAGTGAATGGTCATCGTATCAAAACAATTACTTTGGTCGTCTGGAGGGGCGTATCCAACGAGGTTGTCTTCGGATCTCCAACGTTCCCCATGTGACCAATAAATTCTGGGGAGGGTCAAAGCGTCGGGACCCTAAACAAGCGCTTCGTGGGAGGCACCCCATGCTTATCCGTAGTATGTAATAAATAAGTGTTTTTGTTGTGAGAAGGCTTTCATTGTTCCATTACCCGTGTTCTGTCCATGTTTTGTGTGCTTTGTATTGTATGTCCAGGATTTCCCGGATTGTGGAAGGGCTCTCTTGCTCGTAGTATCAACATGTGTTTCAATCCTAGCGTCAGTTTGGGAATTCCAGTATCCAAATCTAATCGAGAACGTTTTTATCTTTTGGCACACTTCATTAAACGGCCTTAGATTTACGTTTTAATTGTAAACCCCTTTGAACACATCGAGGACGAATGTTTAGTTCTACGTATGGGGGGGGGGGAAATCTTCAATTTGATTTTGCTGCAGTCGTTGTTATCACGCAATCCCGTTTTTACCACCAAATTTTTGCCAAAAAAAAAAAGAAAATTTTTTTTTTTTCAAAAAAGTGTTTTGTCACAGTTTTGACTTTCCTAATGGTAGAATGAGATAATTTTTGACTCGAGTACGGGCGTAGTTGAGCTCCTAGCTAGTTCTCACTTACCACTGGTTAGCTAAGCTTTTACGAATTTGATTGTCTTCGAATTTTAATAAGGTGAAAGATCAAGAAGTGATAGAGGTTTATATATTAGGTTTATTTGCTGAACAAAAACTTATATGAGTTACTTGTGGCTTTTTCTCCCATAGCTTTCTAATCACTAATATACGTACCAAATTCATTGAACTAAGTCAATCGATGTTTTTTAGAAAAAAGCTTCAAATTTGTATACCCTGATTCTTTTAAAACGAGATTTTTTCTGTTCTTAATAATTCGAAGAGTTAAAATGCCAAAGAAGCATGATGAAGTATGAATGCAAACATGCAGAATATTTGAAATTTTGCAATGAAGCATACATTTGATATTTGGATAACAATGTAAATGATGTGTCGTGATATCTCACTCCGCTAACCACGAGGTGGGGTTCAAACTAAGACATCTTTTACTTCTAAGGATTTGGGTTCTTTTTATCATTTTCTTTTTGTGTTTTGATATCTCACCAGGGAAGCGAGGCTAGGTTGAGGGTTCAAACTAAGACACAGATCCTTAGCCATATTAGGAAGAAGGTGTTGATGTGATTCCCCAATACGCTAGCAACGGGGTTGGTTTTCAAATAAGAACATGGTCGTTGTTGTGATATCCTATAGGGAAGCGAAGGCCTGGTTAGGTGTTCAAACTAAGCAAGCATTCCTTGCTTTAAGAACTTCATGATTTTCAATGATGAAGATGTTGCAAAAAGTTCTACAGTTAAAATCTCGTTCTTTAAAACAAGTTTACAAGGGTCCTATAAGTTGTTTGCTTTGAGTCATGGATTATCTTGATTACCGACTATGGAAATAATGTTGATCTTGGCTTGAGTTGATTGAGTACACTACATTTAAACCATACATTCATGTTGGGAGTTAAAAGTTCACAAGTCATAAGTATGAGTGCTTAGCATGTAGACTTATATTGACAAATGATTCGTGTTTAATGTTGGTTTGGGTTCTAGTGGAAAAATCGTGGGACGATGAATTTATTACGTCAGGACATCCGTAGATTATTCTATGGTTGTTTCTTATTCTATGATCCAATGTTGATAAATAAAGGAAGTCAAACAGGTAGTCGAAAAAAAAAAAAAAGAAAAATCCAAAAATATTAGGGATAGTTAGTGTACAAATAAAAAATGTGAATGAAAGCTAGGGACTTGTCGAAGCTTTTGATTCTTTTAGTTTCCTTGACAAACACTTTGATACATTTCAAAGTTATTAGTCGAGGGGAGATTGAGATTCTTAGTTATAGTAAAATGCTTACTTCATAGCATTGCGTGCTAGAGGACACCGGCAATACCTTAGTATGGGGGATTTTGGTATGTCTTAAAATACACTTACCTTTTACTTTAAAAACAAGCTAAAATAAACCTAAAAAAGGACTTAAAATGCCAAATATATGCTTGTTTTGCTAATTGTATTGTGCAGGAACGGATAACCAAGAAAAGGACGAAAAACAAAGCCAAAACGACAAAACCGGACTCGGACTGGAAAAGACTGTGAAAGACAAAGCCAAATCAAAGCCGGAAAGTCAATCAAGTCAAAAAGTCAACCCAAGTCAACTCCGAGGCCAAAGTCAAGAAAATATAAGTTTAGGGACTGAAATTGTCAATCCCTAAACTTATTTATAAAGAAAAAAAGAGGAAAAGAGAAGACAAGGGCTAATTTTGTTATTACTCAAAGTTACAAGTAGGGGGGCAAAACTGCCAACCCCCCTAACTTGTACACCACAAGGACGGTGGGTGCAAAAACTTATATAACTCTTGGGGACTTGTTTTGCCAAGTCCCCAAAAGTTATATAACCACAGGGACGAGATGTGCAAATGAACAATAAACCATTAGGGACCATTTTTGCCAAATGGTGAAACTTTCACTCTGTTACAGCCTTTAACACCTTTTCCCGCTCGTTTTTCCCTCCCAAACAACTCACGGGTTGTTTAACCCGTTTTTACCCCATGAACCTTCATCCCCTCCATGGATATTCATCTCCCCCCTCCTCCACTACCTTTCCCAGCTACATATGTGCCAAGTTGGCAATCCCACATCCCCCAAGACCTATTTCGACGGCTAGGATGGATTTTGAAGATTGAAAGGCCAAGATTATTTTTCTTAAATTTCAGTTTTAGACCCGTTTTACCGGGTGCGTTTTACCGTTTCTTTTCGTTTTACATTCAAACGACCTCCGTTTTAGTTCTAGTTTTCTTTATTTTTCAAGTTAAGTTAATTAGAATTTAATTTTGATTTTTAATTTAATTTAGCATTTATTTTTCTTAATTTTTAATATTTAGGTTTCCCGATACCTTATTCTGTTCCCCGTATTTAATTTAGATTTAATTTTAGGATTTCCTTATAACTAATTTTGTTTCCCGTAGTTTTTAAGATCCCCATTTCCTATACTTGTTTCCCGTAGATTAAATTAGATTTTATTTAATTAATTTTAGTTGTAATTATATCAGTGTTTCCATCATTCAATTTCTCATCAAACCAGGATAAATTTCAATTGCAGCCTCGTTGGGACATACGACCCGGGAATATCTCTTCCGGAATCTTTTTATCATTGATTTGATTCTTATATATTATATATATATACCATCAGCGAATCAGTAACCGATAAAAATAAAATTTAAAAAGTTAATTATTACTTTCATAAAATAATATATTGCTTGTTTGATGAAATCACGTATCACTTCCCTATTACATTCGAGACCGAGAATGCACAAGAAATGGTAAATTAAGTCATAGAGAAAAATTTAGAAATGACATGTTTTAAAGCATTTGAAACTCTCGCACGAACTTCATTTACACGCCCGTGTCGATGTTAATCAACATTTCTAGGTACGTAAATGTTATCGATTCCAAGAGACATGTCGAGAAGATTCTTTTTGGTATTTTTGAAATTTTTCTGATTTATAATTTGTTTTTCTAGGTTTTATATTTTTCTATTTTCTTTTTGTTGGTTTTTTTTGTATTTTCTTTTTCAATTTTTTTTATAAATCAAAATAAAGAGAAAAATAAAAATATATACACGTCAAAGTGTCCATCAGCAGAGACAGTTGTTGCTAGAGTTGAACCAGATGAAGTTGAATCTGGTTGTTGTTGATGTTTATCGGATGCATCAGCAGTAGTAACAGCTGAAGTCTTTAAAACAACTTGATTTTATCCATTGAAATATTCATCGAACAAGGACCGAATAGCAAATCTAGCTCATTTGACGTTGTTACTGTCTCAGCTGCTTGATGAACTTCTGTTGACATTGTGGTGCGAGGCTTGAACTGTTTTGTACAAACGTCGTTTGACATTGAGGTTCGAGGCTTGATCTGTTGTGATCAAACGTCATCTTTGACATTTAGGATCGAGGCTTGATCTGTTGTGATCAAACGTCATTTTACATTGAGGTTCGAGGCTTGATCTGTTGTGATCAAACGTCATTTGACATTAAGGTTCGAGGCTTGAATTGTTGTGATCAAACATCATTTTTCTGTATCATCATTTGTAAATCCACTTTGACAATGGTTTTTGAGATATCAGATTTTTCAGCAACCATACTCTAAGATTTTCCTTGTTGACATTACATAAGGTACCTGCACTTAAATCAAGATTTTGTTCCTTCTGAACATTGATTGATGTACCTGCACTTACATCCAGAGTTTGTTTGCATTCATGAATATTAGGGATATCTACATTTGAACCATGTGGGGGTTCACTGTCAACCTTGCTTATGCAAGAGTCGAATAACTTTCCTGTAGGAATCCACCTAAGACTAACAGATTTGAAAATTCTACCCGTGGGTTTCCACCTAAGATCAGATCTAGGAGATGTTTTCTCATACACAGCGAAAGTCTTATTAGGAGAAAACCTATGTCCTGTAAAGATCTGCCTACTAGGTTTCTGAGTATAACTCTTTTGATCTATTGGTTTGTTACTGTTTCTGGTCTTATGGAATTGTATCTTAGCACGTGAATTTACTTCCTTCGGGAGTTTTATTATACAAGCATCATGATTTGCATTAAAGATACACTTATGACATGTAGAACAAACAAATTATTTGGAATCTGAGAAAGAACTAGAACTCTAAGTGATCCTGCTTTTGTGCACAGCCGTTATCAACTGAAAATACGAAATGTTACAGATACAGGCAAACTCCTAGATGTTTGATTATTGCTCCTAGGTTTTGGTTTGCTATCATCAACAGTGGTTTGAATTCTAGCAAAAGTAGTTACACTAGTTGTTGAGGTCCTATCTCTTTCGTGTATCTTTTTCCTAGCTAAATCTAGATAGTGATTATGAACCATGTCATTTGAACTAAATCTTGGCATGTTCTTAGAACTATTCCTAGATGAGCTAGATGCAATCATGTGATCAGGGTTTGCAAAGGCGGATTCTGTTTTCATAGGCAAATAATGTTGAGTGACTGGTTTTGACAAATTCTTATTCACATCAACTTGGGAGGCAAACCGTTGTTTTGACATTTGAGCCCTTTTAGATTTAAATGCATTCGGTTGTCTAACAACTGATTGGTTTCTTAGTGATGGTAAAACCGGTTTCCCTAAGACTAATGTTTTATCAAACTTAGTATCTACACTATTTCTTTTTAACTTCCTTAATTCATTTTTTAAAGCAGCAATTGCAAAAACCTTCCTGAATCTGAAGCGTTTAATTCACAATTATTACAAGCAAAGATGTTGTCTGTTCTGTAGTTCCTTAGATCTCGTGATTTTTAATAGAATCCTACAAATCTTTGTAATGCTGTTTCAAGAGTCCTCATTTTCCTTACAGTAATGTAGCCCACTATGGTTACTAAATCGATGTTCATGTTTCAAGTACATCAATTCCATTTCAATCTTGGCTTTATTACTTGTTGTGTTTCAAAATTTGACCATAGTTTGCCCCTGATTTTAAAGATTGATTTGATATTTAAGTTCGAGAGCAATGCAATGTGCTTCCATTCTTGAAAAATCTTTTTTGAATATTGGGCCAACGTCTTTTGAGCAAAATATTTTCAGACTCAGTGATGGTTTTGAGTATTCAGTTTCTGGTTATCAGTGATGAATCAAGCATAAGACTTTTAACTTGACATTGTTCAGGATACTGGTCAACCCTACCTTCATTAATGATTTCAGGTTGCTCAGTATGTTGTGTCCTATAACAAAGATATGCATTCAGCAATATCCCCTCAATTGTACCGTTGCCCATTGGCTCTTCATCATAAATGGGTCTGATAGCTTTGCATCATCATCAGTCTGTATCATTCCCTGACCGGCTGCGTCATCTAGCACTATTTGAGTCTGGCCCCCCCAATGCATTCTGTTTAACCAAATCAGCATCCACTGCTTTACCCGTATCAATCTTACTCTCTTGCGTCTGCATCTGTCTTTTATTCACCCTTCTATCATACTGTCTTTGATGACGTGTTCTTTCAGCAACGGGCTTTCTTAACATAACCCAGGTGTGGAAGGTAGTTGGTATCTCTGAAAAAAAAGTTGTTGAACCTCGATTCTAGTGTATTCAACAAGTACGTGTCTGTCATTGACGTCATAATCCATGGTTAAATTTTGAAGATGAACTTCTGGAACTGGTTGTTTACCATCCAAAAGGCTGTCATGGATCCATCTTCTTGAAATTCATCTTTGTCAAGTTGCTTTTGTAGTTGATCTACGTTGAGGAGCATTGTTCTTGTGAAAGTATCAACATCTTGACCATAGAGTGACATGAAATGCCGTTTGAAATCCTTGTTCGATGCGCGTGGCCCTTTTAAGTGCACTTTTGAAAGAACTTGAAGGTGTAATGAAGAGATTCGAAAATATAGTCATGCCATCTTTCTTTTGCTTTGACATTTTGTATTGAATGCAATGCACACTTTTGTTTCAGAATTCAAGCTGCATTCTTTACTAATTGTGATGCATTCTCTGAATTACGGTCTTCGTTTTCCTCAGAACAATGTTTTTGTTATGACAACTAAATCAACCTTCAATCATTCATCATTCATTGCTGGAATTGGATTTTGAATATCTTTCACTTGTGTTTGCATCAACTTCCTTTGTTTCAACAAGTGTGGAGTTCGTTGTTGACCGAAGAATTAACTCTAGCATGTATTTCCCGAGGGAATCCATGTAAAGATCATTGCAAATCGAAAATGATTGAGCATCATATCTTGTATAAATTTGCATTTGCACTTTGAATTCTAAACTGAAGCATTTCAAACGTTGTCGGATTTTGTCAAGTTCCTTGCAATCAGTCAGAGAAATTGTTCTTTGGTAAGATTTGTTTCAAGTAAATTCCAAGTCTTGACGAGCATTTCTCTTGAAGATAGGCATGGTACCAATATTCTTGGTAAAGTATCTGTGAGAAACTTTAGTGGTGAGTTGAATTGGCTTGAAGACTTTTCATGCATTTAATTCTTGAAAGTTGTGTCTTCTCTTGAACTTTAGAAATTGAACACGAAGAAACTGTGTCTATCTGAAGAACCACTTGATGTTTGAGTTTTGCAAATTGGTATTGGTATTTGACATTGTGATGAAGTTGTGAATGGATATCGGATCTTAAGTGGGTAAAGAGATTGTTGTTGTGGATTGAAAGCAATTAATGTTCACGGGATTTTACAAATCTTTGATTAAAACCGAGAAAAAAAATAGAATCTTTCGCGGGATTTTACAAAATCAAAAAGAAACCGTAAAACAAAAATTAATTAACGTTGAAATCTTTGTTGTCGTTGAAGAACGTAAGCTTTTAAAACGATTAATGAGCTTAAAACGGCAAACGGTGCACAAACGTTGAGCTTTAAATGAGAAACGGTTGATTTGTCACTTGAAAGGACTAACGGTGAAATATTGATTTAACGATGAGGGATTAATAATAAAGTTAGGACAAAAGATAAATGGAGTATGAAGTCCAGGGACTAAACATGCACATTTCGAAATTGTAGTAATACAAAAGCGAATTCCCTCCTTTTATGTCATCTTTTCCGTTTCAAAAATAAGAATATAAGTGACGTATGTTATTTTCTTCTCGCGGAGTGGTACGTTAATCGTCGGTGAAAACCGAATATACCACGATGATCGAAACGACGACACGGACACAACGGTATAAGTTAAACGTCCCGTAGTTTACCGTCACTCGAAACCGAAAACCGAAAACACTTAAACGAGTACTCGTTCGGTTCCTAAAGAAGGTAGCTCGATCGGTCCAAGTATGTTGGAGCTCGTTCGGTTGTAAAAGGGGAACTCGTTCGATCCTTTTTGTTTTTCTACTCGTTCGATCCTTTTTGTTTTTCTACTCGTTCGGTTGTTTTTCTACTCGTTCGATGGTCTCGTTCGATCCAAACAAAAAACACTCGTTCGGTCCAACGAAAAACCACTCGTTCGATCCTCTTCGTTTTTCTACTCGTTCGATCCAAACAAAGACCGCTCGTTCGATCCAAACAAAAGACACTCGTTCGGTCCAACGAAAAACCACTCGTTCGATCCAAACAAAGACCGCTCGTTCGATCCATTAAGGTTTCTACTCGTTCGGTCCCTTTAGTTCGATGGTCTCGTTCGATGCTCACTAGTTCGATCCAAATAGAAGTAAACTTGTTCGGTTGTTGCCTTGTGTTAAGGAAACGTGATACAGTAATGAAACAAAAAGAAAGAAACAGTAGAAAGAAAAAAAAACGTGAAACGTGGAACTAAAAAAACGTGAAACAGTAGAAAAAAAATAAACTATTAACTAGTAAAGAAAAAAATAAACGTATGAAAAAAATAATAGAAAAAAAAAGATAATAGAAAAAAGAAAAAAAATAATAGAGATTAAGGCACGAAAATGGTAACAAAAACAGTAGGAAAGAAAAAAAAACAAGGCACAACTAGACCACTAAACCCACCCCGTGGCGATTGATACCAATTGTTATCCCAAAAGCTTAATCCATTTCACAACAATAAGCTATACCAATAAGCAAAATAGTAGAAAAGAGATAAAGAAAAGTTGGAAGATTTATTAGAGAGAAAACTAGAGATGGAAGATTACACACACACACAAGTGATGCAAATGGTAACCAACACCCTCTCCATGTGTGGAGAGGGTTCTATTTATACCCTTGAGCCATGAGTGGCATGTGGGCTTTCTAACTTGGGCCGGGCTTGGCTTTTCTTGGGCTTTGAGCCCGAAACATGGACAATATTAGATTACAATCCAAGCCCATTTATCCCGACTAGCCTATTACTTAACAAGACTAATTATGACTAATAAGACCGATAACATTCTTGTTCGACTTATATAAAATTAAGGCTAACAAAAACAAGACATTCAGTTTCAGTGAAAAAAGCACTGTTTTTCTTGTCACACATTTGTGAGACAGAGAAAAGATTAAACTTTAGTTCTTTGACAAAAAACACATCTTCAAAGTCTAACTTATTTGTTCTTATCTTTCCTTTTCCTGTTATCTTACCACCTCTAGCACTTCCACCAAAAGCAACAAAACCTCCATCAATGTCTTGATAGTCAGTAAGGAAGTCTTTGTTCCCTGTCA
This sequence comes from Tanacetum coccineum, assembly GCA_026074375.1. NCBI lineage: Eukaryota > Viridiplantae > Streptophyta > Magnoliopsida > Asterales > Asteraceae > Tanacetum > Tanacetum coccineum. Next base: position 20,287 of record BQNB010082781.1, read on the forward strand.
TGTGCCTGGAACATCCACTGTCAAATATTCCTTTGTTCTTCAAAGCTTGTTGTGGATTTCCTTGCACAAAAGTAAGAAAGTCAGTGTCTCTTGGGGACCCAAGCCACTACTAACTTGAGTCTGCCTTGTGGATCTATATAATATACTCTTTTTGAGACCCATGATACACTATTATCTTTGGAGACATTGTTTAAATCAGTCATTTTAGGTCTCCAAACACAACCTGCTGAGGCCTTAACAGCAGTGACCCCAGTTCCTTTAACAGTACTAACTATTGTTTGCCCAGCAGTATTAACACCATTTACTCTAACAGTATTAACTTTTTCATTTAAAATCCTGGTATTTGGTGCTATTATTTTATAAAAAGACCTTCTAATAGGTGAATGAGACTTATGAAAAGCATTTGTTTTTAATTTTGAAACATTCACTTTATTTGTATGGGTAGCAGTATTAATTGGTCTGAATGTACTAGTTGATGTTGTTGCTCTTAGAGAGCTTTGCTTGGCAGCACTAACTGGTACTCTTCCAAACCTTGTCAAGACTACGGATGGAACAAATTTATTATGATGATTTATTCTCTGAGCACTGTTCCAAACTGGCCTAATTTCCCTTTGACCATAATTCTTTCCCATATTTTTCAAATTAGACTTTTTAGCCATTCTCTTTTCATGAAAATCACAGTCTTTTATTAGATGGTTGAAACTGCCACAAACAAAATAGGCTTTCTTTGTAATCCCAAATCCTAATCCTAGTTTTTAAGTCATTTGTCCATTCCAATCTCTTCTATCTACCTTAGGATTTTGAGTGATTATCCTAGATTTATCAGCTTGTTTAGGTTTAACAGATTCATTCCTAGCATTTGTAAACTCAATCCTTTTAAAACTAGGTTTGTCTGTTTCTTGCAAACCATTAGATTGAAAAATTTCCTCATCATCACTAACCTAATCTTAAATTATAACTCTACTAGGCCTAACAGATTCAACTCTAGGAATTTCTACACTAGTATTGCTAGTTTGAGAGGTATTTGTTTCAACTTGAGATACACTAGCACTAGTCTTATTTGCTGTAGGCCTATAAACATAATCATCCAATCCTACAAAAGATAGGCCAGCTAGTGGAGGCATGTAGTTCCCAGTTAAAGGAGGAGGAATAGCATGATATCCATTATCCTTTTTGAACCTATCATTTGTTTGATTGTCATCTCTATCACTTGAACGACTATCAAATACACTATTAAACAATTCACTACCACTTGAATCATTTTCATTTAATTTATCTCCATATCCTAGACCAGTTTAATCTTTAGCACTCAATTGACTATTAATCAGTTTATTTAAGTTTTTAGAAGAGGTTTCAAACTGTTCTAGTTTTGATTTTAAATCATCTTTTTCTCTTAAGGTTTCATCTAACTGATTTTTAAGTCTAGTGACAGCATTACTTTTGTCTTTTAAACTTTCAAATTTCCCCCCTAATACGTAATACTTTTCTTTCATAGACAGCTTCATTTTTCTAATGAACAACTAACTGTGCCTCTACAGATTCTAGGCCTAACTGATAAGCTACAATTTTGAGATTAGCCTTACTAAGAGTTTGTCGTTGTTCATCAAACTGTTTTTGAAGTTATTCATATGTTTTTACACAGTTTTTAAAACAAGATTATACCTCTGTGTTAGACCCTAAGGAGTTTGAAGTGTAGGCCATGAGAGCAAACTCAGTTGGTTCATCTTGAGCTATATAACTCCAGTCATATCCCAGTCCATCTTGGACAATCAAAGATTTCCGAAAAACCAATGCATCAAGTCTCCACTGGCTAAAGTCCTGCAGGATTGTCCCTGGCTCCTATACCCTGCATGTTCATTCATGTTTCCCTTGAGTTCTTGGTGCTCTACATTCCCTTTCAAAATGGCCCCCCACCCCCCCCTTCTATACATTTAAAGCATTCAAAGCCTTAGTTTTTTTATCAAAACTGCAGGTTCTTTGCCCATTGGAAGATTAACTGTCTTCAGTCTTCTTATAAAATCGCTTATCACCCTCATAAAGAGCCATGGCCACCTGCCATTAAGGTTCATTTTTTTCCCAAACATCATGACAATCTGCTCTAAGTCTTCATCATCCAGTTGTGGACTATTTGACTGATTAGCAAAGAATGAGAACATTAGATCATCAGTATATGATGATGAAGAGGCTTGTCCCTGAGAATTATGACCTGATGCAGTAGAAACACCATTAGCAGTATTAACTTCATTACTGTTGCTAGTGTCTTCTGCAAAGAGAAAGGCCACATTGCTGAAGTTGTGAAGATGATTCCAAGGACTTTGATATCAGCTTCAAACACTTTTAGGTTATTTTATAGATCATCAATATCCAAATCATCTATACCATCTTTGTTCCTCATAATCAAGGCTACATTGTTCCATAATGAAGGTAGAGCTCTTAAAAATTTCTGATTTGCATCTTCATTAAGCACAGCTGCACCATGAACTTCTAGAAGGCTGATAAGTTTTTGAAACCTATCATATGCTTTATCTAAGCCTTTTGTGTCAGATACAGAAAATTTTTCAAATTGTTGCTTTAAAATTGTCTTCTGCATCTTCTTAGATTCAACATTGCCACCAAATCTACTCTTGATAGCAGCCCACGGAGACTTTGCATCCTTTATTCCATGGAACCTTAGTTGATACTCATCAGGAATAGCCAAGAGCAAAATGCTTTTAGCTTTTCTTTATTTTTGTCTTTGTAATAGTGCTTGAGTAGTCTTTGGAGGTACTTCAGTTTCAACACCATTTTCATTAGTTGTTACTTGTATAAGACCATCACCATTCAAGATCACTTACGACAAACTATAATCTGTGTTAGTGAGATACTGCTCCATCCTCATGCTCCAAAGAGTATATTCACCCTTTTTGAGGATAGGAAGTTTTACAGTAGACATCATTTTAGGAGATTCTGCTGGTGCTATTTGTGTTGTAGGTTCTTCACCAGACATTGTGTATTATAGAAAGAGATCTAGATCTGATAAAGTTCTTCTTATTCGAAGTTTCTTCACAAACTCTGATACCACATGAGAAGTCCCAATAAACAGATCTTCTTTAGCCTGTTAAAGCTTAGTTAACCTGGATAAATCCAAACTAACTATAAGAGAAACAATGATTATAAATACTACAAGTTATGCGGAATCTAACTTGCAATACTAAGAAGAACGATGAATACTAAACTTGAATATAATGATTGCGAATATTCTGCCAAGGTTATAGAATAACTAACTATAAGATATGTGTTTTTTATGAAAAAATTGATATATCTAACTATGTCGTAGGGTTCCTTTTATACACTAAGGAAAACCCTAATGGGCTTACAAAACGCGTTAAGTGATCATGCATATCTATTCTTAATATATCTCATGCATATCACATAAGCAGTACTAACTTCTTATACTAACAGTACTAATAAACTAACAGTACTAATTATACTGGCAGTACTATCATTTGTACTGGCAGTACTAACTACTTAGTCTATTTCTTTAGTCATTAGCAGTAGTATCAATCTTGAACCAGCAGTAGTAAAGTAGTACTAGCAGTAGTAACTTAAAATTCCCAACAGCCCATAAATGTTATCGATTTTTAGAAGACATGCCATTATTACTTCTCTTTATACTTTTCTCATTTTTTTAATTTTTTTTCTTTGGTTTTAAAGATTTTATATTTTTTGTATTTTGTTTTTATAAATGTTTTGAAAATAAATAAATAAATAAATAAAAATCTTTTTGGTTTTTTTGGTTTTTTAATATATTTACATATTATACAGGATTTTGAACAGGTACCACCACTATTCTTCAGCCTCACCTGCCAATTGTTTCAGAGTCTCCGGCGTAAAACTTCGCATTCTCAACTTGTTGATAAGAAATTCAATTCTTTCTCTGCCAAGAGCTTTAGTGAAGATGTCCTCTAGCTGATACTCCGTATTGATAAAGTAAAGCTCTACTACCCCGTTCTCAACTTGCTCTTTTATGAAGTGAAATCTGATGTCAATATGTTTTGATCAAGAATGTTGAACTTTGTTGCAGCATAAGGCAATAGCGCTTTTGTTATCACAGTACATTGGAGTTTTATTGAATCTAAGGCCATAGTCGGTAAGCTGTGATCTCATCCAAAGGACTTGAGCATAACAGCCTAACAAGGCTATATATTCAGCTTCCGTACTGGATATCGCAGCACTTTTCTGCCTTTTTAATGACCAACTAACAAGTCTGTCTCCCAATAATTGCATACATCCAGATGTACTTCGTCTAGTATCTTGGCAACCCGTCTACATAAGCTGTTAGAGTAATAGAAGAATCCTTTGGATACCAGAGTCCCCTATTTATGGTTCCTCTTAGGTATTTAAAGATTCTTTTTACAGCATGTAAGTGCTTTTCGGTAGGCTTTGCCTGATACCGGGCACACATGCATACAACAAATGTAAGGCCTGGTCTACTGGCTATGAGATACATAAGGGTGTCAATCATTCCCCGATAGTGTGTAGGATTAACGGCTTTCTCTTGTGTATCTTCATCCAGTTTGGATTTCTTCACCATGGGAGTATCCACGGGGTCACTAGATTTCATACCATATTTTTTCAAAGATTCTAGAGCATATTTAGATTGGTTTATAAAGATGCCTTTGGGACTTTGTGAAATCTGTAGTCCTAGAAAAAATGATATTTTGCCCATCATCGACATCTTAAACTTTGAACACATTATTTTAGAAAATTGGTCACATAGTTCAGGTGTAGTAGACGCAAAGATTATATCATCAACATAAATTTGTACCGGGAGAATATCTTTGCCTTGTCTTCTGATGAACAGTGTAGGATTCACGGTTCCTTTAGAGAATTCCTGAGAGAGTAAAAACTTCGACAATAGGTCGTATCACGCGCGAGGAGCTTGTTTCAACCCATAGAGAGCCTTCTTAAGCTTATACACATGATTCGGATTGTCTTGATCCACAAACCAGTCCGGTTGGCTGAAATAAACTTCTTCACGTAGAATGTCGTTCAAAAATGGCATCTTAACATCCATTTGGTAGACGATCATATTCATGTGAGCAGCATATGTGAGGAAAATTCGAATAGCATTAAGTCTAGCCACTGGAGAAAAGGATTCCTCAAAATTAATTCCCTCTTCTTGATGGTAACCACGACAACCAAACAAGCCTTGTTTCCTTTAGAATCCTCCTAATTCATGCAAGTTTTCACCTGTAGATCCAGTTTAAACTAATCCCATCACTTTATCTGGTAATGCGTCTATATATTTCTTTGGATCAACTGATGTGAGAAAGGGCATCATAGTAACAAAATAAGCTTGTACATGAAGTTTGTAGTCCTTGTGGAAAAAAAAAAACAGTCTTTTAAGTTCGACCCGATGATGTTGTCTAAAGGAGATCCTTGGTCTATTTGGGTAACGGTTTCTGTTAGGAGCAGCAGTTTGCAATAATGGTAGGAATAACACTGATGAAAAGAAGCTTCAGGAACGTTTTCGAAATTAGAATACCAAAAAGAACAAATCGTTATTCCATGTGTGACAACATCTAAGTCATGATTGTCGTCTTCAACATCATTAGGAATGACAGGAGATTGAGTTTGGTGTGGTTTTGAGTACTAGGTGATGGTGAATCTTGATCAACAGCTGTTAAGAACGTAAACCGGTTGAGCAGCGGTCTGAGCTACTACTTCAGTAATGGGAGCAATGACTTCAGGAGTTGGCGATCAACACTTGATGGAGGGTTAGTAATCATCAACAGTGTTGAAACGAAATATCCAAATCAGTTCTTGAAGGTGTATACAAATGGTGTTAGGAGGAGGGTTAGGCAAAATCCTGAACTAATTATATAAGAGTCCATTCATGAAGTGCGGGTCCTGAACTGCTGTGTTCAGAAGCCATCACAGTCAGCTCATCAAAATCTACATGAATTGTCTCAATGATTTGTCTGGTACATCGATTGTAAATTCAAAATGCTTTCTTTGTGGGTGCATAGCCAATGAAAATACCAATGTCAGCTTTCGGTTGTAACTTACCCAAGTTCTCACTATCATTTGTCAGATAGCAAAGTGCACCAAATACATGGAAAAATGATAAGTCGTAAGGTTTGTCATGTAAGAGCTCATATGGGGTTTTGTCGTGACGAAGACGTATGATGGAATGATTTTGGGTGTAACATGCGATAGCACTGCTTCTGCCCATAAGAATAACGGAGCTTTTGCATAAATTAACATTGTGCGGGCAGCTTCAATTAGTGTACGATTGTGTCTTTCAACGACATCATTTTGCTGTGGAGAGCGAGCAACAGATGTTTCATAAGAGATGCCAACCTTCTCATAATATTCACGCAATGTTTGATTAATAAACTCAGTTCTATTATCTGTTCTAATGCGTCAAACAAGTGTCTTAAGCCGCACTTGGATCATCTTGTGAAACTTGATTATGAAATCTGGAGCTTCATCTTTTGACCTTAAGTACTTAGCCCATATGAATCGAGAGTAATCATTAACAACGACAAGGATGTACTTTTTTCCATTAACGCTTGCGACACGCATTGGTCTACAAAGATCCATGTGCAACAGATAAAGTTTTTCTTAATTGGTGTCTTCAAATTTAGGTATGTAGGGTTTCTTCTTGCTTTTACCCATAGCACAAGCAGAACACAGATGGTCCTTTTCGAATTTAATCTTAGGGAGACCTCAAAAAAGACCATGTCCAGCTAAATGGTTGATAGTACCAAAGTTCAGATGAGACAAACGTCGATGCCATAGCCAGGACTTAGTCTTTGAGGCCTTTGACAAGAGACATATCGGAGAGGACGCCATCATATCTCCAAGAGACAGAGTATATAGATTGTTGCCTCGAGATCCAGTCAATAGATCATCACCTTCTGTTGGGAATTTTGAGTTACTACTGCCAGGACTACTTTACTACTGCTGGTTCAAGATTGATACTGCTGCTAAAGACTAAAGAAATAGACTAAGTAGTTAGTACTGCTAGTTATATTAGTTAGTACTGCCAGTACAAATGTTAGTACTGTCAGTATAGTTAGTACTGTTAGTAATAGTTAGTGTTGTTAGTATTATATAGTTAGTACTGCTAAAGTGATATGCATGAGATATATTAGGAATAGATATGCATTATCATTGTACGCGTTTTGTAAGCCCATTAGGGTTTTCCTTGGTGTATAAAAGGAACCCTACGGCATAGTTAGAATTATCAATTCATAGTTAGTTATTCTGTAACCTTAGCAGAATATTTGCAATCAATATATTCGAGTTTAGTATTCATTGTTCTTTTTAGTATTGCAAGTTAAATTCTGCATAACTTGTAGTACTCACAATCATAGTTTCTCTGATAGTTAGTTTGGATTTATCCATGTTAACTAAGCTTTAACAAGCTAAGAAGATCTATTTATTTGGGGCTTCACAAGTGATATCAGAGCTTGTGGAGAAACTCTAAATAAGAAGAACTTTATCAGATCTAGATCTCTTCCTATAATACACAATGTCTGGTGAAGAACCTGCAACATAAATAGCACCAGTAGAATCTCCTCAAATGGTGTCTACTGTAAAACTTCCTATACTTAAGAAGGGTAAATATACTCTTTGGAGCATGAGGATGGAGCAATATCTCACTAACACAGATTATAGTTTGTGGCAAGTGATCTTGAATGATGATGGTCCTATATAATTAACAACTGATGAAAAAGGTGTTGAAACTGAAGTACCTCCTAAGACTGCTCAAGCACTATTAGCAAGGAAAAAGGAAAGAAAAGCTAAAAGCATTATGCTTTTAGCTATTCCTGATGAATATCAGCTAAGGTTCCATGCAATAAAGGATGCAAAGACTCTGTAGGCTGCTATCAAGAGTAGGTTTGGTGGTAATGTTAAATCTAAGAAGATGCAGAAGAATGCCTTGAAGCAATAATTTGAAAACTTTTCTGTATCTGACACAGAAGACCTAGATACAACATATGATACGTTTCAAAAACTTATCAGTCTACTAGAAGTTCATGGTGCAGCTGTTTCTAATGAAGATGCAAATCAAAATTTTTTAAGAGCTCTACCTTCATCATGGAACAATGTAGCCTTGATTATGAGGAACAAAGATGGTATAGTTGATTTGGATATTGATGATCTATACAATAACCTAAAAGTGTTTAAAGCTGATATTAAAGGTTCCTCTAGATCATCTTCAAACTCTCATAATGTGGCCTTTCTCTTTGCAGAAGACACTAGCAGCAGTAATGAAGTTAATACTGCTAATGGTGTTTCTACTGCCATAATTCTCAAGGACAAGCCTCTTCATCATCATATACTAATGATCTAATGTTCTCATTCTTTGTTAATCAGTCAAATAGTCCAAAACTAGATGATGAAGACCTAGAGCAGATTGATCATGATGATTTGGAAGAAATGGACCTTAAATGGCAGGTGGCCATGCTCTCTAGTTAATCTTCAATGACAAAGAACCTATAGGTTTTGATAAAACTAAGGTTGAATGCTTTAACTGTCATAGAAGGGGCCATTTTGCAAGGGAATGTAGAGCACCAAGAAATCAAGGGAAAATGAATGGAGATGCAGGGTATAGGAGCAAGGACAACACCAGAAGGATTGTACCAGTAGAGACCTCTGATGCATTGGTTGTTCAGGACAATGCTTTGATTGTCCAAGATGGACTGGGATATGACTGGAGTTATATAGCTCAAGATGAACCAACTGAGTTTGCTCTCATGACCAAACTCCTCAGGGTCTCACACAGAGGTACAATCTTGTTCTAAAAACTGTGTAAAAACATATGAAAAACTTCAAAAACAGTTTGATGAATAGAGAGAACTCTTAGTAAGGCTAATCTAAAAATTGTAGCGTATCAATTAGGCCTAGAATCAGTAGAAGCTCAATTAGTTGTTCATCAAAAAAAT
>BQNB010082782.1:0-29225 GCA_026074375.1 Tanacetum coccineum
CCCTTTTAAGAATTTGATACCGCAACACCAAAGTCAATTAAGTCCCGGATGAGCGCATTTCTCTCTTTAGGATAGTGATGTATACAATTAATCCCTCTAAGTAGTCGAAATGATAACACTTAAGTCAGCTAAGTCCCAAATGAGCACATTTCTTCCTATAAGATAGTGACTATCTAACGGAATCATCATACCTATGTGTACCTCTTTTATCAAATATTTATACTCATTTTAAGAATAAGCTTAGGAATTGACCGTTTAAGGAAGCATTAATTGAATCAGAAAGAACTTTTCTCACATTTTAAATAATTATAATCTCAACACTTCCCCTTGGGGACTCAAATAATGCATACTGACTAATGACGAAAGATTCAAAACAACCTAAAATCGAAAGAAGCTAACCTCAAAAGACAAAAGAAGCTAACCTCAAAAGAAGGCCAAGGACACTATCAAGTATACATCTACTCCTTCCCCCTTGCTAGTTTTGACACGTCGGAATCAGCAAAACCTTATACACATACATATTTGAGATCGTGTTTCCGTGAGAATCAATTTCAAGGCTTTTAAAACTATGAAAGTATTTCCAAGCATTCCTAAGTCTTTTACAAACTATGAGGTGTTGGCAATATTGATCGAATGTAGTTTAAGGCCTATACTCACTAAGTCTTATATTGCAAATAAGTCCCTAAAGTTTGAAACAAATGACATCTAAAGCTCTTGTAGTTAATATAAATTAACTCCCCTTGAAATTATTATCCGTCATTATTCAAAACTTTATCCGTTTATTCCATGACTTATTTTGAAAGACTGTTTTAAAAGATTATTGGATGACACTTTCTCCCCCTCAAATAATGACCCGTTTTCTATTTAAAGAGCTGTTGTCATTGTTTGAGTGGTCGAATTGTCTTTGAAAATCTTTTTGTGATTACTGAAAACACTGATTCATTATGAAGACAACTTTTTACCAATAAAAATAAGATTTCTCTTATTTTGACACATAAGCGCACTGACGCGTACACTTATGGAATATAGGAAGCACGGGTTGTGATGCAAAGTAATCACAAGCCTTTAAATGAATATAAAGTAATTCATTCTCAAGAAATTAAATTCCCGTTGTGAGGTCAAGTTTCCTTTTTGACGGAATACTTGCCTTTAACATGATGACCGGGTTGCTATCTGAAATAATAGCAAGCCATTTGGCATGTTTTGAAAACATTTGAACTTCTGCTCGAACTTCATTTACAGCCTCGTATCATTATTGAATGACATTTCTAAGACCGTAAATGTTATCGATTTTCAGAAGACATGCCATTTTTACCTCTTTTTATATTTTCTCATTTTTTTATTTTTTTCTTTGGTTTTTAAAATTTTATATTTTTGTATTTTGTTTTTATAAAAATTTGAAAAAATGAAAAATCTTTTTGGTTTTACAGAATTTGAATAGAGTACCACCACTATTGATCAACTTCACTGCCAATTGTTTCACAAGTCTCCACGGCGTAAAACTCCGCATATCCCTTCCCACTTGTTAATAAGAAATATCAATTCCTTTCTCCTGCAAGAGCTTTAGTGAAGGATGTCCCCAATTGATACTCCGTATTGACAAAGTAAATTCGATCACGACTCACATTCCTCAACCTGCAACCTTGAATGAAGTGAAACCTAATGTCTATATGCATGATCTGGAATGGCATTGAACGGTTGGTTACAGCATAAGGCAATAGCGCTTTTGTATTAATTCACAGTACGATTGCGAATTTTAATTGAATCCAAAAGCCATAGCGGTAAGTTTAGTGATCTCATCCAAAGTACTTGAGCACAACAACCGGATAAAGCAATAATATTCAGGCTTCCGTAAATGATATCGCAAAGCGCTTTCTTGCCATTTTATGACGACCAGCCATACGAAGTCTATACACCCAAAAGTTGTATACTTGCTAAGATTGTGCTAACGGTGTGTATCTGACAACCAGCATGATCCGCATCTGCAAATGATGTTAGTGCAAAGGAAGAATCCTTCGGATACCAAAGACCCCTATGAACGGTTCCTTTTTTAGATTCGAAAGATTCCTTTTTACCCCATTTAAGTGCTTTTAGTAGGCCGCTGATACCTGGGCAACACATCTGCTTATAGCAAGATGTAGGGTAGGTTCGTACTGGCTGTAAGATAAAGGAGTGTGCCAATCATTACCAACGATAGTGTGCATTGATCGACAATGCTTTACCCATCTTTATCTTCATCAGATTGGAATTCTCCACCATGGGAGTAACCACTGGGGTCACGAACATTCATAGCCATATTCTTTAGTGATATCAAGAGCATATTTAGATGGTTTATGAAGATGCCTCTAGACTTGAAAATCTGTAGTCCAAGAAAAATGAGATTTTACCCATTCATCGACATCTGAATTGAACACCATTATTTTAAGCGAATAGATCACAAGTTCATAGAGTAGATGCAGCAAAGATACTATCATCAACATAAATTGTACCAGTAGAAGTTTCCTTGCATTCGCTACGGATGAACATAGTAGGGTCCACAGTCACTTTTGAGAATCATTGGAATATCAAAATGAAGGACCAACATATGCATACCACGCAGTGGAGCTTTGTTCAACCCATAAAGACTTTCTTTAAGCTTGAAGACGTAGTTAGGTTTGTCTGATCCACAAATCTGCCGGTTTGCTAACATAAACTTCTCTAGCATATTACCACATTCAGAAAACAGTCTTCACATCCATTGATAGATGACCAGTTCATAACAAGCAAACCAAGAGAAAAACTCGTATAGCCTCGAATCTGCAACCGCAGCGAATGACTCTCACAAAATCGATTCCCTCCTCTTGGCGATAACCACGAGCTACCAACCGAGCCTTTTTTTGTAGAACCACCTAACTCATCAAGCTAAACCTTATAGATCCACTTTAAGAGAGATTGACACATCCTCCCCCTACCGCTTTATCAGGAGGAGGAACAAAGTTTCCTAAACTTCCAGACGTTCAAATTCATGAAGTTCCTCTTGCATAGCTTCAATCCAACATGCTTGAGTTAATGCGTCTTTGTAGTTCTTAGGTTCGACTGATGTGAGAAAGGCATCATAGTAGCAGAAATAAGTCTTGTTCATGGATTGTAGATCCGTTTGGAAACTGTCTGCGAGAGCCACGATTATATTCTCAAGTGGGTGAATCCTAGTCCATTTGCTATTATGTTCAGAAACATGGTGATCGGAGGCACAATTGTAAGAATAACAACTCTGATGAAGAAGTTAGATCAGAAGTAACTTCTGGAATTGGAACGCTAAAGTATGGATCAATTACCCATACGTGGCGACATTCATATCATGGATTATCTCTTCAACATCATGAGAACGAATAGTAGTTTTGAGTTTCTTGTGTTGAAGGAGAGTTACTTGGTGATGGTAACATCTTTGAATCACTTGTCGTTGAGGAAGGTGAGCAGTTTGATTACAGCATGGTTGCATGTGCACTACTTCATGAATAGGAGCAATACTTATGGCTGCTTGTAAATCAACATAGGATTGGAATTAAGTACTCGTCAAACAATCGGTTGAAACAACAAATCCAGTCAGATCTCGAAGTTGGATACAAATGGTGATGAAGACGGAGGATTGGAACGAGTCTGAACTGATTGCACACACAAGAGTCATTTCTTGAGAGCGGTCCAGAACTGCTTGTTCAGAAGACCATCGCGTAAGATTATTCGTCTGGTACGTCTGTTGTAAATCCGGAATGCTTTCTTCGTGGGTGCATATCCAATGAAAATACCAATGTCAGCCTTCGGTTGTAACTTGCCCAAATTCTCGCTATCATTCGTTGGGTAGCAGAGTGCACCAAACACATGTAGATACGATAGATCAGGAGGTTTGTCGTGTAAAAGCTCGTATGGTGTTTTACCGTGACGACGACGTATCATGGAACGATTTTGGGTATAACAGGCTGTGGCAACCGCTTCGGCCCATAGAAATAAAGGAGCTTTTGCATAAATTAACATAGTGCGGGCTGCTTCAATTAGCGTACGATTTCGTCTTTCAACAACACCGTTTTGCTGTGGAGAGCGTGCAACGGATGTTTCATGAGAGATGCCAACCTTCTCATAATATTCACGCAATGTCTGATTAACAAACTCAGTTCCATTATCTGTTCTGATGCGACAAACGGTGAACGATACACCTTAATCGCGTACTTGGATCATCTTCAAAAAATTGATAATAAAAGCTGGAGCCTCATCTTTTGATCGCAAACATTTTACCCATGTAAATCGAGAGTAGTCGTCGACAATAATGAGGATGTACTTCTTTCCATTGACACTCGCGACACGCATTGGCCCACACAGATCCATATGCAATAGATAGAGTTTTTCTTGATTGGTGTCCTCAGATTTGGGTTTGTGGGGTTTCTTTGAACTTTTGCTACTGCACATGCAAACAGTAAGTGACCCTTTCAAACTTCAAGCTGAGGGAGGACCTCGAACAGTCCATGGTCTTGCAAGATGATTAACACACACACCACAAGTTCAAGTGAGATAGACGACGATGCCATAACCAGATTGTTTAGATCCTTTGACAATAGATAAATGACACACACGAGGATGCCATCATATTCCCAAGTGAGAGGGTATAACGATTATCAAACACATCCTGGTCAATAAATCAACACCTTCATAGAATTATGATGAAGCATGTGTCGTTGACGAAAAGCCACTTCGAGATTGGAATCACAGAATTGTCCCACAGAAAATAGATTATGCCCAAGTCCTTCAACGTAATAAACCCTTGAAATAGTAACATTCCCAATCTGATAGTCTCCATAACCACACACTATACTTTGCAACTTGATCATTTCCGAATTTGACTGTACCCAAGAATTTACTGATGAAATTGGTGAGCTGAGAGCGATCTCCGGTCATGTGCTTCGAGCAACCGGAGTCCAAATACCAGAGGACGATTTGGACAACCTGCATTCATTAAGAGAAGTAGATGGAATATTGGTTTTTGTGGATCCCCAGGATTTACTGGGTTCCTGTTTGTTAGCAGACATTGGTTTAATAACCTTAGTTTTGCTAACGGACTCAGTATTCTTATTCTTCCTAGGTTTCCTTGAGTATACCAATTTAACCACAGGTTTGGGTGATTCAGATTCTAGAACTATTGGTTTCCTAGAAGGCACTTCATTAGTAGTGGTAATCCTAGTTAAAGGGCACACATTTCCTACAATAGTGAAGGTCCGACCGGTAGGTCTCCAAATATATCCTATCTGAGTGAACACTTTTCCTGTTGGTTTCCAAATATCTTTCTTAGATTTATGCTTCTTATGTTTAGCACGAAATTTCACAACATTCATAGAATTAGAAACACACAAATTATCAGAAGACGTGCAATCAGCACTGTTAACACAGACATAATCAGAATTATCTTGTTTCTTGGAATTCTGCACAGACGCAGATCCATTAACTTTAACAGTACCATTCCTTACTCTATCAAACTAACTTTAACACGTTCCTAGTGAGCTTCTACATTATTCTTCGAATTTACAACTTGGTGTTTACAGAACCTAAATTTCCTGTATTGACCTAAAGGCTGTGCTCCGCTAGCACTAGTAGAAAGTTCTTACTCCTAGAGAATGCAACACACGGCGTGTTAGAAACTATGTTTCTAGATCAAAGTCAGTCTGTTTTTTGTGTTTTCTGAGGAATTGTGAGTGATTCGGCAACCCTAACTTTCTTGTCCTTTTTCTTTTGGTGTGACCTCAACACACATTGAGGACCAAAATTGTTGATGCTAGTGCAAGATCTACTTATGTTAGAAAGCAAATCCCGATGACTTTGGTAAACCTAACTGGCCGGACCCCATTTTCGACTCTAAAAGTGAATCGTGAGGATAATTATGCTTTTTACATGTCGACTATATCCACGAAGGACGCAATCTTCTTCCTGAGTGTGTTTTAATATATGAGTGAGTGAGCAGTCCTTTTATTCAACAATTTGGGCTGATTGGTCCATATTACATCCTTAGACACATTGTGGAACACAACAAGTGGTCTCAATACCGTCCTTATCTACAGCTTTTCCTTTAAGTTTCCTACTCATTTTTTGGCAGCTATTAACCAAACCTTGTCCTGAAGTTTTGCATTTAAATCAGAAAATTTCCCCAGGACTTTATATTGACTTGCCTTTATTAACGCATCACATTGTTCTTTTATTGAACACGTTTTGGTTTAATCGACGTCATAAAGTTGCTATTAAGTCTGTTTCAAATGCCCATTCCTCCAACAACAAGTTATTGTCACTCTATGTTTCTCAATTAATGATAAGAGTCTCAATTTCATCCATGTCCATTTTGACGTAACGATCATCCACATTTCCTTATGGACTTAATTGCTCTTTTTCAACTTGACAAAATTTGATAACTGTGTCCTTTTGCTTTAGACTTGATCGTTCTCAATTCACTTAATTCATACAACTGAGTAAACTTGGAGCTTGTGATTTAAAACACTATTTTCTAGTTGAAAAATATCCTGATTAAGTTTGAGAATCAGCTTCCACTCTGCTGATGCAATGTTTTTCCAAGAGTCACATAAACTCGCACAAATTTTTCGTAATTTCTTTTATCAACAAAATCCTATTTTACTGAAAGCTCAGTCTTGAGTTCAGACACCTTAACATTCATTCACAGTTTCACACCTTCATTCAAATAAATTCACAACAGTTCTGTTTACAATATCATAATCAATGCGGCTTGTGGCCAAGAGTCGTTCATTTTCACTAAACTTGATTCAATTTAAACTTCGTAAAGTTTTGGACACCCAAGCGATGTAGTTTTGACAGAGCTTGTCTATTTGATAAAAGACTTTTTTGGACATCTACAAGTCTTCAATCTCAAGTATTGGTTGAAGTATGAGAAGATATCGTTAATCTTTGATAAAGGGATTGATTTCATCTGAAAACAAGCCTTTGTATGTTTCAAAACACCCCACGTACCCTTAGTGATAGTTGTGACAGTGGTTCTTTCTTGCAACCTGATCAAATGCCAATAAGTATAGCTGTTTACTAGCTCTTCAAGCTAGATTCACCATACTTACTTTAGGAATTTCTTTGGAACCTCAACATATGAGGTTGTGGAAAATGAGATGGTCGAAAGCGGACCGAAGTCGCCATTTTCAAAGGCATGTTCACTATATAAATCAATTGTTGAACAAATCGTTTATAGTAACGTTATTACAGACAACATAATTAATGAGGTTAGTGTTTCCACTTTATGTATTACAACCATTGGGATCTTGTTCTTTCAAAAGCAATTTATTGAACGACTCTCTTCACAAGCATAATGTCTTATCAGAATCAGGAATCACAAGAGTATCCATTTTAAGACAAGGTATTCCCGTCATACAGCTTGGCTTTGACTCCCGAGCTTCTTCAATAGAAAGGTTTTTCAAAACCGATAGCATGTTTCGTGGAATGATCATAACAAATGTTTGACATTAGTCATCCATATTGAACAGTTTGCGCAGATTGACCTCTTTTGAAAATGATGTTATCAAGTTGCTTAATTTCTTTTCTAAAGCAATTTCTCTATCAAGATTTCTGTTTTCTTCCATTTTTTAAATCATTTTTGAGATCAGACACACACTTGTATTCATTAAAGAATCGCTTTCTTGCACTTGTTACGAAAAGATTTTGCTTAAGACGTACATCTCGGCATACAGTTCATATTTGATCCTGAAAAACGTTTTCAACAATTTGCTTTTCTTTCAAATCTTTAACCTCTTCTTTATATCTGTCAAGCTCGGTAGTAAAAGCTGATTGGACCCACTTTTATATTCCAGATTACATGGTGCAGTGCGTCACTTGGGTAAGTTATTTTTAATTGTTCAAACATATATAAATATCAATGACATCACTTGTTGAGCAGAAGAGTTAGAATTCTGGATAGTTTCCTGTTGTGTTTCACTCAGATACTGAGAATAAGGAATGATATTGCTATCACTATTTATTTTCTAGATCTGACTGACTCACATCATTAACTGTTCACAAACCGTCATTATTGCACACTTTGATAAATTAAATTCATACGGTCATGAAGATATCCACAGGATTGGGTTCACACCTCAGTGAGTGCATCTGGAGCCATTCCTGGACAGATCGCCATAAGATAGCACAATCTGGCTGAGTTGAGTTCATCACAATCAGAGTCATAGGCATCCAGATCATCGGCTTGATAAGCAGCATTGTGGGTGATGACAGTCTGAGAGGTTTGAATGTCAGGAAGTCCTGGATCTGCCAAAAATGCTATTTCTTCCTCTGTTAAAGCTTGACCACTTGCTTGAGCTTGAACCAACAACACTTTATCGTTAAACCATGTTTCATCCCTTTTCCTCTTGGGCTTAGTACACTGCTTGGCAATATGACCCTCCCCTTTGCAATTGTAACAAATAACAGTCCGTTGTTTCCTCGTGTTGCTTCCACTTGCACCAGGTGTGTATTTTCTTGTTGTTCCAGCAGCATAAGTAGTTTGTCTCCCCTGAACAGGTTGCACAGTTACTTTTCCATCATAGATGGTAGCTTGTTGACGAGGGTTTGACAAAGTCCTTAGCTGATTGTTGGTAGTAGGATACCGGGATGTGACAACAGCAGTTAAGAATGACATCATGTGATTAATCGCATCAATTGGATCATCCCCTTTCTGGAACACTAGAACAACTAGACCGGAGTCTGGTTGGGAAAATTCAGGTTGTTGCTGTTGATAGGCTGTGGGAGCATATTCCAATTGTGGGATTGATGGTTGTGGAGAATAAACGTTGTGGTGAACGGTGGATTTGAGGAGTACTCACAATTGATGGATAAGTAATTGAAAGAGGTGTTGATTTGATTGGGTTCTGGTGAATTGTTGATCTGATATAGGTGTAACAAACTGTAAAGACTGATATGGTAGAAACATTATGTATATTGAGACTTTGGGTGAGAGTGTAGATGAGGATTGATAACGCTGAGTTAATTGGGGGGGGTGAGATGCAACTACACACGCGCAGAGGATCACGGCAGTTGCGTTCATGCATCAAACGAACTTTAATTGCATGTCTTTCAGTTGTTGAAGGTAAGGCATGAAGCAGATCAACATTAAGAGGCAAGTCCTTTGACCAATTTTAACATTAGTAACAAATTTGAGCTCCATTCAATCTGGGAAGAGTGTTTAAGAACTTGGTGTTAACTTGAAACTGTTCCAATGGCATCTTGTAGATGTTCATATCATTGAGTAACAGGGTGAACCTCAAGTAGTACTCATGTAGCGTCTCTCCTTTCTTGTAAGTGAACTTATCAAATTCATCATACAGCTTGCACTCTCGTTCTTGTTTCGTTAACGACGTTCCTTGCATTAGCAGTTTAATCTTCTCCCAAAGATCTTTTGCAACACGATGTTGACTCACAAGAGCATAGATTTCAGTTGGAAGGCCTTGGAGAATGATGTTTATTGCTTTGATGTCACAATCAGCTTGAATGGCTTCAGCGGGAGTCAGTTCAACATATTCCTTAAGCCTTGTTACTCCATCCTCAGTGATTGAAGGCCAAACAAGTGGTCCTTTTTCAACAGAGGCAAGAATCATTCGTCCATGAGGTCTATTCAACATATACAGTTCCATTCGGCTCTTCCAAGAATCATACAAGTGTTTTTCAAGCATTGGTGGTTTGTTGTCTCCTCCTGAAAGAAGTGACTTATCGGCAAGAGTCGTCATTGTGGTATCAAAAAGATTACAAATTGATCGATCGGTGGTAGAAAGAAATTGTGTTTGGTTATGTGTTTGTTGAGTCTTGAAATAAATCTTGAAACTACACGGGATTTTACGATTCTTGACAAAACCGGGAAAAACACGTAAATGTTTCACGGGATTTTACAAGTCAAAGAAATAACCGTATAATTTATAATTTGAGTTGATGAGTTAATTTTTTTATTTTATTTTTTATTTTATTTTTTTTATCTATTTCGGTTGTCACTCGTTCGGATTTCACATCGTTTCGGTTTGCCAACTAAACAAAACAGCGTTCGATCACTAGTTCGGTTCACTTATTTGGTTCCCGTTCGGTTCACTCCGTTCGGTTCAACTACTCCCAAACCCATCAATTGAGTTCAAAACTCAAAAGACACATTTTTTTTACAAATGGTTTTTTGCAAAAAATCTTGTACAACTAGTGTTACTAACCCTATAGGAACAATAAAAATGAAAACATTATAAGGTTTTTAAGCCAAAAAATTTTGAATCACTATTTTGCTCTTTGTAAAG
This sequence comes from Tanacetum coccineum, assembly GCA_026074375.1. Lineage (NCBI taxonomy): Eukaryota > Viridiplantae > Streptophyta > Magnoliopsida > Asterales > Asteraceae > Tanacetum > Tanacetum coccineum. Next base: position 10,290 of record BQNB010082782.1, read on the forward strand.
GTTTTTGAACACAAAACAAACACAAAACTAAACACACCACTCAATGGCTCTTGATACCATTGAAAAAACAAAAAAAAAAAAAAATTTCTAGTAATCTTATTATCCAAACCAAGAACAATAGTGAGATGTGGGTTGTGATGTTAGAGAGAGATTGGATGGAAAATGGATGAATTGTATAAAGATGGAATATGGAAAAATGGAACAACCAACAACCAACCCTCTCCAAGGCTAGGAGAGGGGCTTATATAGGTCCTATAGGCCGGCCCTGGGCTATAATGGGCTTCCCTTGGGCCTTGGGCCGGACTAGATTACTAATCTAATCATTACACTAACTACGAGCTAAGACCTGTTACAACTTGGAAGTGACCGACACTTTTTATGTTTCCAACACTCAGTGTCTCTCATGTCAAGTTATTTGGATGTCTATGTTATTCTACAATTTTAAACAATAATGAAAAGTTTAGTTCAGGTTTGAAAAATATGTTTTAATTGGTTTTTCTAGTATAAAAATGCTTATAAATTGTTTTATCTAGATAGTAAACTATTTTTTACTCTAGGGATGTGTTTGAATCCAACTTCATAGATCTTGAATTCCTTAGCTTGTGTAAGGTTTAGTTATGCAAGATAAATCCTACACAACTATGATAGAAACTTTGTTTGATAATACTAAAGATTATGCGAAATCTAATCTTTAATATAAGAAGAATTCTTCAATGAAACAGTAATACAAATAAACACACAGATTAACAAACAAAAGCTTCAATATATTAATACGAATACTCTAACTAGTATTAGGGTTACAAAATCTTGAAGCTATGACAATTCTATGAATGACTCGACTTTGAATACTTGATTGATAACATAAAATCTAACCCAGACCTCCTTTATACACCAAAGAGTCCAAATTTGGGATTACAATATTTTTCTAAAGTTATCATGAAGCTTCTAAACAAATACTAACTTATAAGAATATTTTTTTACAAAAATATCTCATACATATCCAAAGCAAATCTTATCTTTTCTCTTAGCAGTCTTGTATCCTTTCGGTGCAGTTTGTAAACCTTTCAACGTTGTAACTTTTATACTAGCATCATTAATTTCAACCCCTACAGTAGTAACTTTTGTACCAGCAGCACTAACTCATGTACAAGCAGCAAAACTACTTAAAAGTTACTTCAATCTTCACCAGCAGTACTAAAGTACACCTATTCATTACTACTATACTCTAGCAACTACTAATATGTACTAGCATTAGTAACCTAGCATAGTAAAATACACTAAAGTAGTAATAATACGCTAGCAGTGTAACTATTACCTTAACAGAGTAACTTCTCTCACAGGCTTTTATCCTAACAATCCTCTCTTAAACTTTAATTATTTTATCATTCAAAATCAATCAAGTTTCTTTATTAAAAGCTTCATCAATCACCAGGAGGATGCTTCCAAACACTTCATTGAGGTACATAGCCTTCCTTAAGTTTTTCTTGACCCCACACACGAAGCTCCAAATGCCATTTCACACTAATAATCAACTTGGAGCTTCACATCATTGAACATCGGATGTAGTGTGTGCTTTGTAAGTGAATACATCTTCTAAACCAACAGATAATAAAGTATGTTTTGCATTGTCACACAATGAACTCCACAAGTATATCTAAAGCTTCCCGTCACACTTTAACTAATACCTTATTGATTATCCACTTATCTCAAGGGAGAGTTCAAACATAGTCTTCAAATTAAGATGTAAGAAATCATCCATGTAATTCACTGGCTTTGTCTTCTTAAATCTAGCTTTGACTATCTTCCAAAGTACTTCCAACTCTTCTCTATCAAAGTTTTTAAGCATCTTTGTAAAAGTTAAGTACATCTAAGAATTACCATTTGCTTTGATAATTTAGAAAAAGCTCTTTTTCCCTTCTTGGTGGATCTTATAGTCCACAATTGGAATTTTGACAGACAAAGGTGTAGCATCAACAGTTACATCATCTCCATCATCTAGAACTATTTCCAAACATTGCTTCAGCTCTTCAGCTTCCTTAGCATCATCTACTTCTGCTTCCACCTTCTCATCTAACTTCTTCTTCTTTGATTTTTCAGATTCAAGCTCTTCTCCTCTTCTTTTTGAACTGCTCTCTTTCTCATTTTCACCTTTCTTTGAACTCTCTTCTATCAACTATTATTATGTATCAAAAAAAGTGTAACTCTATGAAGCCTTGTCAATCATGTCCTTGATAACTCAAACTTGAAGCCTTTCCTTGTTTAGTGTCTCATATCTTGCGCCATGTTTCTCTTCAAATAAGTAGAATACAACTTTTTTTGTTGAGCTTGAGTTGGCGGTTTGTTCCTTTTAGCTTCAGCTCTTTTTGTTGCAAAGAACTTTGTTCTTTAATCTAAGAACTCACAAAAGAATTTTGCCTTCTCTTCATCTGTATACTGCTCTTGTTCTTCATCATGTAGTCTTTGAGCCAACTCATAATCAGCTTTAACTTTAGCCTGAATATCATCCCAAGCTGTATTGGCTTCTTTAATTTGTTGAGCTTTTTCTCTAGCAAGTCTTTCTTCTTCTTCTTCTTCAACTTATAGCCTAAAAGCAAGTTCTTCATCAAGCCTGAGTTGATGATTCTTAGACAATTTCTTCACGGGTTCTGGTTCATTCATTTTGCCTTTACCCTTGTCTTGAACCTGTGTTGGTTGTTGTGAAGAAACTATTAGTGTAGGAGCTTGCTCTTGTTCATGAAAAACAATCCGTTTTGCTCTGGGTCTTGAGCTAATAGCTATAATTGTTGTAGCAACAATTGTTGGTATAACAGTACTAACCTTTGTTAAAGCAGCACTAACTGGTACACTTGGCTCTTTAATAACATCCCCTTTTTCCTGAACTTTTGCACTTTTCAAAGCTGCAAGTGCTTGAGCCAATGTAACTTCATCAACACTTAAATTCACATCTTTATCAGCAACTTCACTTTCAACAACTACCTCATCACCATCTAAATCATTAACACCAAACATATCTTCATCATGAACATTCTCCAGGGTGATGTCTTCATCAGCATCAATAATATGAATTTTCCTCCCCTGTTTGGATGCATCCTCCTCACCTAAACCTTCATCTTCAGAGGAGACAACCCTAGCACTTAAACCAACCTTATACAATCTTTTAAGCCCATGAGTTTTTAACCTTTGTTTCTTCTCAAGCTTCTTGACCCTCCTTTTTAAGATGTCAATCTCCAGTGCCTGAGTGTTCTTTGTGTGTTCCAAATCAAGAACCTTGTTTTGTAAGTTGGTACATAGTGCCATCAATTCCTTAAGTTTCAGTCTATCCTCACTACTGAGCAGTGGATCGTTAGAATGTTTAGATACATTCTCCTCATTAACAGCCTCATCTGCTAGATTGTCACTAGGAATACTATATTGAGGAATCTCAGTGTCCTTCTCCTTAGACCTTCTTGATTTTTGTTTCCTTTGGGGTTGAGATGATGATGGTTGAGTAATGATGGGTGTGTGATGGGGATCAGTTGGCATTGCTGAACCTTCACCCATTTCTTCTTGAGCTTGAACCATCATGGTTGGAAATAAGGGTGTTTCCCTTCCAGAAAAGTCTTTTCCTTGCCTTCTCATGTTAGCAAAAATCTTCTTTGTATGAGAGGGTGCAATATAAATCCTGTTGTGAGTTGCCATCCCTTCTAGTTGATTATTCAAAAAGACTTGTACAAATCTTGGATACATCAAGAATTTGACAGCATTATCCAAGTTCTTCATCATGCTTTCAAAAATATACTTGGAAAAGTTAAACTTTTGGTTTGTGGCTAAACAGATAATTGCAGAGGCCATAGTGCTACTAAATTCATTCCATGCAGTAGTCTTAGCACTTAGGCATTGCAAAATGGTATGAATAAGGAATTTCCATTAGGGAGAGAAGAATGCCTTATAGAAAGTAAGCTTTTGTGAAAGTTTTTCATACCCCATGAGTGTAAGCTGTTCAAAAATTATAGCATTTGGCAGACAATCAACACCATCAGCATCTTCCAGTTGAAGATCTCTTCTTACAGATGCTTCAGTAACAACAATCTTCTTCCCATCTACTAGGGCTTGTAACTGAACTTCCCCATTAACCATTTTTGCCTTGACAGTAGACCAGAACTGTTTAATGCATGATGTATATATAGTAGGATTAACGGTTAAAGCATATCTTATAGAACTTGCATTCAGAAAATCCACTATCTGCTCAAATCCTTCACTTTCAGCAGATTTAGTCAAAAACGCGACTAAATTATGAGTATCAGCAAATTGTAGGGTCGTCATTGTGTTGGGTTTTGATGATAAATGATGAAATTGAGTTAGGGTTTATGATTAGAGAGTATATGAAAGATTGAAATTGATTAAATGATTGAATGAAACCCTTAATCGAAGTATTTATGAAACTACCCTCAACAGCATTAACGTTCACCAGCAGTTGTAAGTTATGCCTAGCAGCATTAACTTTCAACTAGCAGTAGTAAGTAACCCAACAGTAGTAACTCAGCAGTAAGTTAAGCCTAGCAGCATTAACTTACAACCAGCAGTAGTAAGTTATGCCTAGCAGCATTAACTTTGAATCACCAGCATTAACTTTAATTCCTTTCTCTCTGTCTGTTTTTGATTTCTCTCAATTCTTTTAGCTCACAATTCTCTCTGTCTGTTTTTTATTTCTCTCAATTCTTTTAGCTCACAATTCTCTCTGTCTGTTTTTGCTTTCTCTTAATTCTTTTAGCTCACAATTCTCTCTGTCTGTTTTTGCTATATTCAACTCTCTTTCTGTTTTTCAGCTCACAAATTCTCTCAATTCTTTTACTCACCAAATCACTCTATCTGTTTTTATTTTACACAGCTCTCTTTCTGTTTTTCAACTCACAAATTCTCTCAATTCTTTTACTCACCAAATCACTCTGTCTGTTTTTATCACACATCTCTCTTTCTGTTTTTATTCTCACCAACTCTCTCAATTCTGTTTACCTCACCATTTTCATAATCAAGACTTTAAAGATTGAGCATTCCAATACTGGCAATCAGATATTGAAATCTACTTACATCAAATGCTTTTGTAAGCAAATCTGCAACATTCTTGTCAGTATGAATCTTGATCATTTGAATTAGCTTCTTTTCATTGGAATCTCTGATAAAGTGATGTCTAATCTTAATGTGCTTTGTTTTTGAATGAAAAACAGGGTTCTTAACTATGCATATAGTACTCTCATTATCAATATAGATCTTTGTATGCATAAAGTTATACCCATAATCAAGCAATTGATTTTGAATCCAAAGCACTTGGCCACAACAACTTAAAGCAGCTACATATTCAGCCTCTGTTGTGGAATTAGCAACCACAGTCTGCTTCTTGCACTGCCATGAAATCAATCTACACCCAAGGAATTGACAACCTCCTGTTGTGGACTTCCTATCCAAGCTTGCTCCAGCATAATCACTATCAGTGTATGCTACCAAATCAAAAGGTGAATCTTTTGGATACCAAAGGCCCAATTTAGGTTGACCTTTTAAGTATCTAAAAATTCTTTTCACAGCATGAAGATGTGACACTTTTGGGTTGACTTGGTATCTTGCACAGGCACACACTGCAAACATAATATCAGGTCTTGAAGAAGTAAGATACATCAATGAACCAATCATTGATCTATATAAATGAACATCCACTTCTTCACCATCTTCATCCTTGAGCAGAGCCTTTTGAGTTTCCATAGGTGTGCTTGCTGTCTTGACATCAGTAAAACCAAATTTCTTCAAAATCTCAGTCACATACTTGTCTTGACTGATAAAAATTCCATCTTCCTTCTGCTTTACTTGCAGTCCTAAGAAGAATGTGAGTTCACCCATAGAACTCATCTGAAACTTCTTATGCATCATCTTCTCAAACTCAGTGCATAATGACTTCTTTGTAGAACCAAAAATGATATCATCTACATACACTTGAACTAGCAAAATATCACCTTTGTCCCTTCTGATAAACAAAGTCTTGTCAATCTTTCCTCTCTGAAACCCATTGTCTAACAAATAAGTTGACAAGGTTTCATACCAAGCTCTGGGAGCTTGATGCAGTCCATAAAGTGCCTTTTCTACTTTGTATACTTTGTTAGGGAAGTCTGGATCTTCAAATCCTAGTGGTTGACAAACATAGACTTCCTCTTCAATCTTACCATAAAGAAAAGCACTATTGACATCCATCTGGTAAACCACAAAGTCTTTAAATGAGGCATAAGCTAAAAATAGCCTAATTGCTTCAATTCTGGCAACAGGGGCAAAGACTTCATCATAGTCAATCCCTTCTTCTTGTGTGTACCCTTGAGCAACCAATCTAGCTTTTTTTTTATCACAATGCCTCTTTCATCCTTCTTGTTCTTGTAAACCCATTTAGACCCAATAGCCCTTTTGCTATTTGGTAAATCCACCAAGGTCCAAATCTTTTGTAATTTGAATTGTAGAAGCTCATCCTGCATAACTTCTATCCAGCTTGGATCCTTCAATGCATGAATTACCTTTTTGGGTTCTTCTTGTGATAAAAAGCAAGCAAACAAGCAATTTTGAAAGTCTTTATGATTTGTTCTTTGTTGAACTAAACTAAACAATCCACGTTCTTCCAAATTCTTTGTCATTCTTCTTGTTTGAGGTGTTGAATTCAAGTCTCCAATAATTTGTTCAACTGGATGATCTTTGTATACTCTTGTAGTTGGAATAGGACTGACAGGCATAAATGCATCCAAATTGTTCATGTCAGCCTCTACACCAACATCTTCATCATTATCCGAATAGACAATACCTTCTAATTCAGGCATATTTGGATCATCTGGAAGTTTAATGCTTGATTTTCTACCAACATCATTAACTTCATTTATGCTAGCAGCATTAACATTGTTAGTGCTATTAACATTATCATCCTTCTCTTGATCATTACTTTCATCCTCCTTACTTGGATCTCCACCTTCTTTTCCTGGTTCTTCAGTAACCTTCTTTTCATTATCTCCTAAAGGTTTGAATCTAGCATCAGTTTTTGAAAATTTATGTGTCCAAGCCTTTCTATGCCAAAGTTTAGATTTCATTATATGTGGCTTTTGTCAAAGGAGAACCATTAGACTCCTTTAGGAACAATTACTTTGAAATAACACATACATATTGTTCTTCAAGACTATAATTAAAACATGACTTTCATCAGTTAACTTAAAGTTTGGAGATAAAACAATACATTCAGTGTCATTAAAGAGAACACTATTCTTTTTGTCACACATTTGTGAGACACTAAAGAGGTTAAACTATAATCTATTACAAAATACACATTCTCAAACTCTAAATTACCAGTTTTAATTGTACATTTGCCTGTGATTTTCCCTCCCTTGGGGTTACCTCCAAAGGCAACATATCCTCCATCAATTTCTTCAAAATCAGTAAGATAGGACCATTTTCCCTATCATGTACCTTGAGCACTACTATCAATCACTCCTTGATCTTGTAAATCGCATTTGTGGATTGCCCTGCACATAAAGTAAGAAAATCAGTCTCTTTTGGGGACCCAAGCCATCACTTACTTGGATCTGCCTTGTGCATTAGTATAATCAAACCTTTTTAGAATGGTTGATGCATAGTTGTATTTAGAAACATGGTCTATTACTTTAGTCTTTGGTTTACAAACCCAACAAGTTAAGGCCTTAACAGCATTAACTTGGTTTCCCTTAATAGCATTAAGTACTGCTTTTGGCATAGCAGTATTAACTACTGCTTTTGGCCTAGCAGTATTAACATTCTTACCACTAACAGTATTAACCTTCTGATTAAAATTACTGTTTTAGTTGTTGTTTTGTTGTTAATTGGCCTTCTAACAGTTGAATGTGCTTTATTAAAAACATTTGTCATTGGTCTTGCACTATTCACTATTGTTCTGGGTTGAGCGGTATTAATTGGTCTAGCAGTAGTAAGTGATACTAGGCCAGACCTCATTAATACTGTTTTTGGAACCATGTTCCTTTTAGGACTAGGGTGAGTCATTCTAGAAAAATTCTGGTGATTCACCCTTTGAGTATAGTTCCACACTGGTTTTACCATCTTTCTATTATTAAATTGTCTCTGATGGTTATTACAATCATACTGCAGGTGATCAAAACTTCCACACACATAGCAAGCTTTTTTAACCATCTCAAAATTACTTCCTAATCTTTGTGACATCATATTATTCCAGTTTCTTTGGTTTCCTCTAGGAGTATGTGTGTTCTGCCTATTTTGATTACCTTGTTTAATAGTTGTTTTCTAAGGAGATTTTTCTTGCTCTTTAGATTTAACAAACTCTATTTTAGCAAAACTAGGTTTAACTGTTTTCTTTTCAATCTTAGCCTGAGGCACATCTTCTTCCTCACTATCAGATACCCAATCCTTAATTATTAGAGCACCATTATTCTTTTTAACAACCATAGGCTTGTCTGCACTAGCCTTAGCTTCACTAGTCTCAACTACAGGCTTCTTAACTGTAGGCTCACTAACCTTAGGCTCATTTACAAACTCTTCTAGACCAGAGAATGACAAATCATGTTTTGGAGGCATAAAGTTTCCTGTATAGGGAGGTGGAACAACATTATACCCTAAACCTGTTTTGCACTTATCAACTATCTGACAATCTAGTAGTTTGTTTAAGTTTTTAGATGAATTCTCAAAATTTTCTACTGTTAGCTGAATTTCATCTTTTTGTTTTTGAGCCAATTCCAACTTTCTCCTAAGCTCTATAATGGCTACTTCTCTTAAATAAATCTCACGTTTTAAGACCTTGATATCTTCCTCATAAACAGACTCATTTTTCTTATAAACTAGAAGTCTTGCTTCTACAGACTCTAAACCTGTTTTATAAGCAATAGCATTTAACTTAGATGTCCTTAAGTCTTTTAACAGTTGTTCATTTTGTTCTTTAAGAATTTTAACATTTTCCAAACAAGATGATGAACAGTTTGAATCAGTAGATACCTTAGAGTTAGAACTTGTAGAAGAGTAAGCCATAAGTGCAAAGTTAGTTGGACCTTCTTCTGCTTGATCACTCTAATCATAATCACCAAGACCATCACATGAGATCAAAGCATTAGAAGTAGTTGTCTCCACTGGCACAACTCTTCTTGTGTTCTCCCTATTCCTGTTTTCTTGGTTCCTTGGAGCCCTGCACTCCCTTGCAAAGTGTCCCCTTTTGTGGCAGTTGTAACACTCCACCTTAGACTTATCAAACCCAATGGTCTCAGTACCATTCACAAAAAACTTCCTTCCAGTGTTCTTTAAGAATCTCCTTGCCCTTATTGTTAGCATAGCCATCTGCCACCTTAAATCCATCTCTTCTAAATCATCAAGATGAATTTGTTGTAAGTCCTCATTGTTAAGTTGTGGACTATTTGGTTGACTTGCAAAGAAAGCACGGATGATAGCATCACTCAAGTTGTCAATTGTTGTTGAGTTAACAGTAGTAGCTTGAGTGCTGGCAGTTGTAGCACCATGAGCAGTATTAACTACTCTATTTGTACTGATGGTACTGTTTGAGGACACAAAGGTTACGTTTTATGTGTTTGTGCTTGAGCTTGATGTCCCTTTGACCTCTGGTTCATAGATCTTCAGGTTGTTGTAAATATCATCTAAGCTTAATGTATCTATCTCATGCTTGTTCCTCCATACAATGGTATGTGTGTTCTATTCTTGTGACAGACTTCTTAAGAACTTCTGATTCACATCTTCTTGTGAGATACTTTCACCATGAATCTCCAACTGACTGATAAGCTTTTGAAGCCTATCAAAGGTTTGATCTAACACCTCTGGGCTAGATGCAATAAAATTTTCATACTACTGATTTAGAATATTCCCCTAAGTCTTTTTAGTAGCAGCATTCCCTCCAAACCTCTTCTCAATAGCCTGCTGCAATGACTTGGCATCTTTGATAGAGTTAAACTTCAATTGATGTTCATTAGGGATGCCCATCAATAAAGTGCTTCTTGCCTTCAACTCTAACCTCCTTTGTGCCTTTTCTTCAGCAGTTGTAGGAGTAATTATAGTCTCAACACCTTCAACAACTTTTGTTATTAGAGGTGCATTGCCATTCTCTATGACTTCCTATAGAGAATAATCAATCATCTGAATGTACTGTTCCATCCTTATCCTCTAAAGCTCATACTCACATGGCTTAAGAATAGGCACTTTTAATGCAGCCACCATATGTAATGAGTCTTGATCCATGTCTTCTTAGCAAAGTTTCTCAAAGCAACAAGCTCTAATACCACTTATTGATCCCACTTCAATAGATCTTGAATTACTTAGCTTGTGCAAGGTTTAGTTATGCAAGATAAATCCTACACAACTATGATAGAAACTTTGTTTTATAATACTAAAGATTATGCGGAATCTAATCTTTAATATAAGAAGAATTCTTCAATGAAATAGTAATTCTCATGAACACACAGATTAACAAACAAAAGTTCAATATATTAATACGAATACTCTAACTAGTATTAGGGTTACAAAACCTTGAAGCTATAATGATATCAAAACAAAAGATTTCTATATATGATTCTGATATCAAACTCTATGCCCTAGGCTCCTTCCCCGCTTTCCAAAGGCGTCTAGTTGATATACATTTATATTCTAAAGATATAGAATATTCTCTATGATCTATTCTATAACTAATATACACTCTTCCATAAACTCTTCCAGCAGTTGTAATCTTTCAGCAGTAGTAACTTTGTACCGGCAGCATTAACTCTAAACACTAGCAGTAGTAACTTATACACCAGCAGCATTAACTGTGTACAAGCAGTAGTAACTAATTAGAATATTTTCTTCAATCTTCTCTAGCAGTACTAACTTTACTCTAACAATACTAGCAGTACTAACTAGCAGTACTAATATACACTAGCAGTACTAAGTTACTCTAGCAGTAGTAACTATGAACTAGCAGTACTAACTACTTAGCATATTTTTCATTAAAGTGGTATGGCTCCTAGAAATTCTACCATTCTCCTAAACACTAAGGTGTCCTTAAAAGGATTAAGCTCGGCATCTCTAGAAATTTCCCATTCTCTAGGCAAATGGCAGTCTAAGAAGTCCTTCCTAGCATAATAAAGGGTTTGTGTGCCTACTCCGTCCGAGCTAGGTCGTGGTTTGTAGGATTCCCTTTTTCCAAGTGTGGTCCAATAAGGTGCTTCCTCCTCACCTATGTCTACTCCTTTTACACTGAATATTAACCTAGTGATTTCTTCTCCTACCGCTATTTTAGCCATCCTACAATCTATAACTGCATTAGCGGTAGCTAGGAATCCTCTTCCTACAAGTAAAGGGGTCTCGGTGTCCTTCTTCATATCAATTACGTAGAAGTCATTTAATAATTTTAGTTTTCCTATGTGGACTTCTACGTCTTTTACAATCCCAACGGGGTAGGATTTAGTTCCGATAGCCAATCCAAAGATATGGCCAGTCTCTTCTAATAGTTCAATGTTAAGCTTTTTGAAGAGGTAATGTGGGATTATGTTTACGCATGATCCTAGATCGGCCAAGGTGTCGAAAGGTTTTAAGTCCCCTAATCTACAAGGTAGAGTGAATAGTATGGGGTCTTCCATTTTCACGGGTATTTCTCCTTGTACAAATGCTAATCCGTTTTTGCCTAGTTCTAAGCTCTCTACTTATTTATCTAATATGGCATTATAGATTGGAGTGTGAGCTAGGACTTCAAGAACCAGTAGGTTAAGATGAAAATCTTGGAATTCATCTTCAAGAGTTGGTTTGTGCTCTTCTGGTTGTGGGGGTTTGGGTTCAATTTCATATTGTTATAGGCTGGTTTGGGTAATGGTTGCCTGCTTGAAATGTGCCTTGATAGCATTGATTGAGTTTGAAGGTTGAGATGAGCATTGGAGATCGATTGTTGGGTAAGAACGAGCAGACGAAGCTGGATGAGTCCCCAGTTTCGGGTTCTTGACCGTATCACTAGGTAATGTGCCCACTATTTGATCGGTGATGTCTTTCAACACAGTGTCGATTTTGTTGGTCATCTTGCTTTGTTGTTGTTTGAAATTGGCTTCAAACTTGGACAATATAGCGTCTTGAGATGCCATAAATTCGGAAACCAGTCCTTCTATATTTGATTGATTGTTAAAACTTTGAGGACGATTATTGAAGGAACGATTCGAGATTGATCCGTTGGGTTAGAACCAGTTAGGTAAGTTTGAAAAATTATTTTGGGGGTTTTGAGGTTGTCTCCACCTAAGGTTCGGGTGACTTCTTCATGATGGATTATAGGTGTCACCAAGATTGTTTTTCTCAGGCTTAAAGGTATACCACTTACCTCCCGCTTCAGCGATACGCGAGGATGCGTAGTTAACAAAGGCTTGTTCGGGGTTTTCCATGCAATACTGAGTGTTGTGAGGACCACTGCAGATTTCACATGAGGTAGTGATTTTGTTCACTTGAGTAGGTTGTGTCGGAGCAAGATGAGCTTCCATCAAGAATTGAACTTAATTTTTGAGCTCCATTAGACGACGATCGGATATACTTGGGACATCTTGAGGCAATGCGATTGCCTTGACCGGCTTAGCGAAATCCCTTGGGTCGTTCCAACTTTCATTGTCATAGAGGGAGAGGTCCTCTAATAATGCCCAGGATTCTTCAGCGTTGAGGTCACGAAGCTTACCACCGGCCGATTGGTCAATGGTTCGTCTTGTGACGGGATTGACATGGTCATAAAAAATTTAGACTTGGAGCCAAAGGTCTATGCTATGATGAGGGACTTTCTGGAATAAGTCCTTGAAACGAATCCATGCTTTGGATATGGATTCTCCATGATGTTGTTGGAACATCAAGATATCATTGCGGAGTTTTGCAGTCCTTCCCAGTGGAAAGAATTGAGCAAGGAATCGGGTAGTAAGATCCTCCCATGTGGAGATGGATCCTGCTGGAAGATGTTCAAGCGAATTGCTAGCTTAATCACAAAGGGAAAATTGAAATAAACGCAGGCGCATTCTTTCCCTGTTTTCACCGTCAAGGTCAAGTGAGTCTACAAGTTTAATGAAATCCTTGAGGTGTTGGTTAGGATCCTCGGACCGAAGTCCGTGGAATGAGCATCCATTTTGCACCAACCGGATGGTGTCGGATCGAAGAGGTACCACATTGTTCCCTACGAGGAGCTCGATGGTATTCATGTAGCCCTCGTGGCTAGGTTTGGAGTAATCTCCTAGAGTGCGGATAGGATTCTCGTCTCCCATGGTGGTTGACGAGAATAGGTTACGAAACAGATAACACGAAGAAAATATAGACTACAAGAAAGTGCCCCTATTTTGATCGGGGATGTCTTCAACTCAGTGTCGATTTTGTTGGCATCTTGCTTTGTTGTTGTTTGAAATGGGCTTAAACTTGGACAATTTTAGCGTTTGAGATGCCATAAATTCGGAAACCAGTCCTTCTATATTTGATTGATTGTTAAAACTTTGAGGACGATTATTGAAGGAACGATTCGAGATTGATCCGTTGGGTTAGAACCAGTTAGGTAAGTTTGAAAAATTATTTTGGGGGTTTTGAGGTTGTCTCCACCTAAGGTTCGGGTGACTTCTTCATGATGGATTATAGGTGTCACCAAGATTGTTTTTTGGGCTTAAAGTATATCCACTTACCTCCCCGCTTTCAGCGATTCGCGAGGATGCGTTGTTAACAAAGGCTTGTGAGGGGTTTTCACATGCAATACTGAGTGTGGTGAGGACCACTGCAGATTTCACATGAGGTAGTGATTTTTTTTCACTTGAGTAGGTTGTGTCGGGCTAGAGTGACTCCATCATGAAGTGAACTTAATATGTTTGAGCTCCATTAGACGTACGAGCGGATATACTTGGGAAGCATATTGAGGCAATGCGATTGCCTTGGACCGCTTACGGAAATCCTTGGGTCGTTCCAACTTTAATTGTCATTGAGGGAGAGGTCCTCTAATAATGCCCGGATTTACTTCAGGTTGAGGTCACAGAAGCTTACCCACGGCCGAATTTGGTCAATGGTTCGTTTGGTTGAAGCGGAATGACATGGTCATTAGATTAAATTTAGACTTGGAGCCATATAAGGTCTATGGCTATGATGAGGGACTTTCCTGGAATTAGTCTGAAAAGAATCCAGCGTGTGGATATGGATTCTCCTTGATGATGTTGGATACATCAGATTATTGCGAGTTTTGAAGTCCCCTTACCAGTGGAACGAATTGAGCAAGGAAGTGGTAGAAGATCCTCCCATGTGGAGATGGTTCTGCGGATGATGTTTCATAAGCGAATTGTAGCTTAAATCTCAAAGGGAATAATTGAAATAAACGCAGGCGCATTTGTAGTTCACCATGTTTTCACCGTAAAGGTCATGTGAGTCTACAAGTTTATTGTAAAGCCTTGAGGTGGTGGTAGTTAGGATCGCGGATACCGAAGTCCGTGTGAATTGAGCCTTCACAGGTTGCACCAACCGGATGGTGTCGGGATTCGGAAGACGGTACCCTTTGTTACCTTAGAGGTAGCGACAGATGTGTTTTAGGTGCCCTCGTGGCTAGGTTGGAGTAACAAAAAAAAAAGAAAAAAAAAAAAAAAAAAAAAAAAAAAAAAATAGTAAAATAAAAAAAAAAAAAAAAAAAATCATCTAGAGTGCGGATAGGATTCTCGTCTCCCCATGGTGGTTGACGGAGAATAGTGTTACGGATAACAGATAAATCGATGTATTATATTGGACATACATGAAAGTTATATGTGGTGAAAAGGAAATTCAGCACTTGATAAATGTTCATGTGAAATAGTAACATAAGCTAGAACGAGGAATCAATACACTAACTATTACCCTGCGGCGGCCGCAAAAACTGTAGGGCGGTCGTTGGGATGTGACGGAGACACGATTTGGTTGACTAATCTCTAAGTGGTAGAGAAAAATCGATGCCGGTGGAGTAGAGTAGGAGAGGCAAGTCATGAGGGGGTTAGGGAGGGTTCACTTGAGGGTATAATGGTTGGGAAGCACCTTGATCCACGGTCTTCTATCTGAATTCTTAGGGTTGAGGGAAGGGGAATTTTATTTGTGGAGGGTGGTATGGGATTAGAAAGATACGTAAATCTATATTGCGAGAGCGTGGGTGGTGTTTTAGCTTTAAACGTGAAATGATAAATTGTCTACGAGACGGGTGTGAGATAACAATAAGATGAATAAAAACGGTGTTGAGTGAGCAAGGGTTGACATACAGAGATGGCTTCGCCGCAGGTGGTTTGTTGATGGGTCAGCAAGTGTATGATATATGCAATAATTATTTGTCCGATAAGTCATTGAACGAATTACCGCAAGAACAACAGACAGGTGTTTTATGTCCAATTCTTCTTCTTTAAGGGTATTCCGTAGAGCAGAACGCAAAAGAGGTAATCTCAGGTTGTATGAATAGACATTCTTGGTCAATGTGCTTCCTTAAAAGAGTTACACTTACTGGTGCAGTGTTTATGGAAATAGATTACAAACTTGTGAATCATAAGATTTTATCTAGGGGGCAGAGGTAGTGAGGAAGACTGGTACCCGTTGGTTGCATTTCGGACACAATCTGTTTCTCTTCTACGCTACTGGTGATAACAATAAGATAAAAGACTGTGTTTATTTAATCATGTATTACTCCCTAGATTGCTTCTCCTAGTGTTGTTGCTTTGTCACCCTTGTGATGATTTGTGCAATTATTTCCTAAGCCATGAACGAATTACATGAACCCGCCGTCTACTTAGTATTCCGCTAGAGCAACGCACAAGTAAGGTAGTATGAAGACTATTACAAGGCCCCTAGGAGTACACTAAGTGCATGTGAAATATATTAAAAGTGGATCAACCATATTAGGGGATAGGGTAGTATGAAGACTGTTACCCGATGGTATGCTTTCTACACAATCATGTTTCCCTAGACATATCAACAGCGATACAGACAAAAGCTTGTTTTCTAGAGCCTAACATGCACATCTATCACAAGAAGCAACACCACTAAGATCTACATTCTAGGTTTCATACAATCATAAATAAACACAATTGGAAGTTTAGCCAAGCATGTTATAGATAAAGCAACAACATAGATGAATCAAATAGCACATAGACATATTGAATGATTAAATAAACCTTACTTGATTAAAACATGAGTTGAAGAAAGTATAATAGGGTTTTTAGGCCCTAAATTCGTCCCTAACAGCTGCTAAACGAACTAGGGTTCTATCCTTCTTTTTATTCTAAAGTTACACACCCAAAACCCTAAATTCGGGTTTGTATATACAGGAAAATCATTTTGACGGCGTCGCGTTTTAATCGTGACGCCGTCATGAAAGAGAATATTTTAGATAATGGGTTGGGTCGTATGCTCTAATGCCGTCGTGGAATCTTGTGATGCCGTCTTGATCTTCGTTGTGACGGCGTCACGTTGTATTTGTGACGCCGTCTCCAGCGACTATAGAGAAATTCTTGAGCAATGTTGGTGTAGGTCTGTAGTCTTGTCCGTTTCTTCTCCAAATGATCCCAAGTCACGTGTAATTCTTCCAAAAGCCTTCCAAATGAGAAATACTTGAAAAGAAACAATTAAGTACCTATTTTGGGCATAAATGCACGATTTAGGAGGTTAAACAACTCCAAAAAGTATATAAAATAACACATCATCACCTGGTGTAAGAACTAACCGGTCACCGCACTTATCACTCAATATACTTAAAAAGCACAAGAACTCTTTCAAAGAGGGTTAATAATCTGTATAGGTTATTAGATATGTTTTGGGAATAGTTGGGATTAATCTCTATAACCTGGATATCTTACCTCCTATTAGATTTGGACTGAGTCGGAATCGCGAGAAGTATAGGATAGACTGCATATGCATATTCAAGTCTATCGACCTTAGAAACCGCTAATGAAACCATAGTTTAACATTACACAGGAAAACGTTTTCATAACATTAGTAATGAAGTAACTAGGTTAGCACGTTTTCTCTCTTGATATCTCCTACTATTTTCATTTTTAGTAATTTATTTTATTGTTATTTTAATTCTTTTCAATCCAAATCAAAAACCATTTTCTAAACGTGGCATTTTAAATTAAAACTAATTAAAACTTAGCTCTTGGGACGACCTCGGATTTACCATTCTATACTACCCACGATCGGGTTATCTACCCGTTAGTACGTTGTCAGGTATATCTAGTTTTATAAATTTAAAACTTGGTCAAATATATTTTTTAAAATAAAATACGCATCAAGTTTTTGGCGCCGCTGCCAGGGAGCTAAAAATTATAATTAATTTGATTATTTCATTAATTCTCTTCTTTCCCAAAACTCTATATTTGCAGGAACTATGGCAGGAGTATACGTCAATACTCTCACCATGGAACAATACTTAGCATTGTCACAAGAAATCAGGCACCGGGCGTGGTTAAACCCGAAATCGGAGGCAATGTCAATTTCAAAATCAAGAGTCAATTAATGCGCGAATTGAGGGAAGACACTTTCTTTGGAAACAAAGATGAGGATGCTCACGATCACATTGATTGGGTCCTCAGCATCGTTGGCTTATTCAATATTCCCGAAGTCTCTAAAGACGCAGTCATGCTTCGAGTTTTTCCCTTCACTCTTACCGGAGCCGCAAAAAGATGGGTAGACAGACTCGCCTCAGGAACTATCAATACCTGGGATCTCCTCAAAAAGGCCTTTATCCAAAGGTATTTCCCACCTTCCATGACCGCAAAGTAGCTTGAAGATATTTACAACTTCAAGCAAGAAGGAGATGAATCATTATACCAAGCCTGGGAGCGTTATAATGACATGATATACAAGTGCCCTACCCACGACATCAATAATCATCAAAAGGTAAATATCTTTTACAAGGGTTTGAGCACTATGAACCGTTAATTACTTGATTCATAGGGACCAATCCCTGGGATGACACCAGCCCAAGCTCTCACAGCAATTCAGACCATGGCTGACCATTCTCAAAAATGGCATGACGAAACAACAAGCAGGAATATCGGAAGCAGTAGTAGCAAGGATGGACTAGCTACTTTGGTAAATAAGTTGGACAACCTAGGAAGAGACATGAGGAATCTAAAGGAAAGTGTTCATGCAATCCAGGTTGGATGCCAAATTTGCGAAGGACCTCACCTCGACAAGGATTGTCCCCTCAACGAGGAAGTTAAACAAGTTGAAGAGGTCAGATATGGAGAATTTGGATGAACAACACCTTTTAACGGGAACAATGGAGGAAAACTTCGTGTAGGACCACCTGGATACTACACTAAGATTGATAACCGTCCACCATATGGCGAAAAGAGGCAAAGCTTAGAAGAACTATTAGCTAAGCATCAAGAGGAATTTGCACGAGAAGTACTGAAATGGAGGTGTGGATCAAGAAGCTTCAAGAGAATGCTGAGATTAATGCTAGGAACCAAAGCGCCTTGCTCAAAAATTTAGAAACCCAGATCGAACAATTGACTAAGGAAATTCATTCTAATAAAACCCTTAGCTCATCCTCAGAACAAATTAAAACAATTAATGCTGATCATGAAACATCTGGGTTCAACTAACTCCATGGAGTGTCCTTCATATCAGGACCTGAAAGTGAAACTCCTGAAGTTTTACAACACCAACTGCCACCTAAAGAGTTAAATCCATGAAGCTTCACACTCCCTTGCACGATCGGTAAATTTAATTTTTATGCCATGGCTGGCCTATGTGCTAGTATTAATGTAATGCCTAGGAGTATGTTTTAACACTTATATCTTACCAATCTTCATGATGTTTATGATTTTCTAGAATTTTTGTAAAATTTTCCTAAGTGTTTAAATGGGTCTGCTCAAGCTAAACTTTCTAAAGGTCGAATCAGGTCAAATTCTGGACACTTTGTGATGTTGAATTTTTATAAAAATGGTTACACTCACTATTATTTTT
>BQNB010082783.1:0-16679 GCA_026074375.1 Tanacetum coccineum
GCCCAAAACAATATAAAAGTCCAAAATCACTTTAACTGAGTTAGAGCCCATAACCCTTAGCTATTACTGTCGTTAGTCCACAAGGACTGTGACTGCAATAACATATATCAAACTCAGGGGCTTATCTTGCCATCCCACAAAAAGGTTTATCACCACAAAGGACGATACTTGCAATCAAACAATACACCTTCAGGGACCCAACTTGCCAAACCCATAAACCTTTTACCCTGCACACAGTTAAACAAAATTTCCCGCCCAAAGTCCTATTCATTATCCCTGTCACTTTCCCACCTCGAAACCCCCTTTACCCCACTCCAAAACCATCCCTTTCCCTTGAACCCCACCTCTCAAGAAGTCAATGCCATGTTGGCAATCCTACACCATTCTATTGGATAAGGGAAGAAGACACGAAATCAAGGGTTTTGATCACTATGACTTGGGCACAAAGAAAGATTGATGGCTGAGATCACTTTGGGACTCTACTCACACAACAAACACAGTTACAAACTCTCTCAGTGAACAAGCATAATTTGAAGACTTAAAGCTGTGAAGAGCTTTTAGTATAAATAGGGCTAGTGTAGCTTATTTGTATTTGTCGAATTCTTGTTAAGTCCAATCTTGTATTAACAAAAATTTGTCCATTTTAATATTGCAATTTAATTACTTGTCTTTTAAATTATCTGTCATTTAAATTTCAGCATTGTAATCCTTTTTTCAAATTAATGAAAGTTTATGTGCTTTTTCTTTAATTATTGTCATTTACTTAAATTGTCTTTTAAATACTGTTGATTAAGCTCTTATATAAGTTTTTAAGTCATTAAAAGCTTATATAAAAGTTTGTTTACTTTTTTGTCTAAAAATCCAAAAAATCACAAAATCTGTCAAAAGAGCATGGAGCAAGGTAAATTGTTGATGGCCTTGGGTTAGTGCTTCTTGGGAAGCTATAGGAAAGGTTTATAAGCTGTTTGAGAGCTTATTCTCTTGCCAAAAGCTTTGGACTTTTGTGAGTTTCCATTTTTCAATATTTTGCTTATTTAGTGTTATTGTTATTATTGCTTAATTCCTGCTCATGTGTGCTTATTTATGTTCTTTTTGCCTTATTTGTCTTAGGTTCATTGCTTTATGTACCTTGCTAGTTAAGGTGTTCTTAATAAATGCCTTAAATAGCTTGTACTAGTATCACCCCCAAAATGGGTCGCAGCAGAATAAGGATCCGGGGCGTGTTACTTCAAGATCAACAGCACAAGATATATATAAGAACGACACAAAAAGTCGTTTAAATTGATACATTGGATCACCATTTATAAGAATATTACATAAAGCATAAGCTGTTACGTGTTCCTTGTTTAATATTACAAAAGACCAAACAATAACATTTCCCAAACATGATGCACATAAATCTTTAAGGGTGCAATGCTAAAAATGTATCCATGCATCTTGGCACCTCGTGCCTATTGACCTCCTGAAACATTGCTTCTAAACGTCAGACGAAAAAATGTTGTGCTGAATTCATAGGTTTTTGTATTGTAATATTTTGCAGTTGACCGCTACTGACCTTTCCCGTGATGTTCCAACATTTGCCAACCAATCACAAACAGATTACATGTTGCTCTAAGCTCATGACACTGATGCTCAACCTTATATTTGCTATTTTATTTAGCAGTTTTTTGCCCGTACTGATGTTGTGACCCGCATCATGCCAAGTTTCCGACATGGTTAACGTGCGTTCTCGGTGATAGCTAATCCACGCTCAAACGGGAGGTTAATCCCTATAGATCTTAATTATAACATTCAGCGTCTCACTCATAATGCAATTAACAATCGCTACATCTATGCCAATTGACAGTTCATGATTAATGGCTCAGGAGGGTTATGCTACTTAGGCAAACATCATAATCATATATTTAAAAACACGTGCGTCCAATTTATAAAATACAAAGCTATGTTTTACCCCAAATCAATAGTAATCAGTAAAGTGTAAAAACTGTGAATTGTGGCTATGAACTCTCCCCAAAACCCTTGAGTACTGATAAAGTCCAATTATTCACAGATAAAACGTCACGCAAACGTTTAGATGCTACCTATTTAAATTAAGGTCGTATAGAGTACAGTAATTTAATTAATAGGCATTGAAAGTTATAATCTATATGTTGTTACAGCGTACTAACTCGTTCGGGCTATATAATTAAGTGTGGTCATGAATGGACGTTACGAGGAGTTAGGACATATAAATCGTAATCCAACAATCGTCAATACGCCATCCGAAGCAGCCTTTATGAAATTCCCTAGTAATATAGCACCTTCGATAACTAATACATATATAATTCTATTATATCTTATATCACATTATTGTGTTTAAAGTGAAATTGTGATTATACATGTTAAAAACGTATATTTACACCTTTAGTGAAAATGACATATAAATGTTGTAGTTTTTAAGCCCGTTTCTCTGCGTTCTTACGCCACGGCTTTCGTATTAAGGTCGAGTGATCATAAAATCAAATTCTGAAGGGGTTTTTGAGATTCTTGTGATGATAGTTGTTTTACTGTTCATAACAGTTATAAAATCATTTTTTACTTTTAATTAACGTAAAACCGTTTTAGCCGTATGTATTCTATATAGCTCCGTTTTTAGTGATTCTTTCGGTACACGTTCTGTAATTGAAAGTTTTATCATATTATTGATGTTTATAAAGTATAAGTTTCTGTAAATAAATAAGTTACTTTGTGTATAAAATTGTGTTATAAAGTATTAACTTATTCGAATACTTGTTAAAATGACGATATCTCTTCGTTATTAATCGGTTTTTTCGAGTTCTTTATGACACATCGTCCTATGTGACATGTAGTTAGTTTTTGATTAACGCTCTAACCAATATATGTTAAATTTTCGAATTACAAATAGCCCTTTAAGATAATTATTTTCCAAAATGTGTTTAACTTTTAGTTTTTAGGACTTTTTAGGCCGCTTTACCACTTTTGTTACAAAACACATTTTGAACCCTTAATATACTTATGTCTCTAATGTATTAGAGTCCATTGGTCATGTTTTTGTCATGTGAGTTCCAGATAACAAGATTACATGTATTTTACATTTTTCACTTGTAATTCTTAAGTGACTTTTGAGAAAAACCCTAATTTGCACTTAACATGTTTCAAGGCCCAATCACCTTTAACTGTCGTTAAGCCCCAATACCCTTAACTGTTAAGACAGTTAGTCACAAGGACCATCCATGCAATAAGTCTATACAACTTGAAGGACTCAAACTGCCAACCCCCTAACTTTTATCACCACATGGACTAAACTTGCAAACACATAAAACAAAATGAGGGGCCAAGGTTGCCAATACCACAAACTCATACCCTGCTTATCACCAAAACAGACAAAAACTCATTTTCCCGCCAACTATACTATTCATCTGTCTCTCTCAAACTACCCTGCAACCTCGACTTCTACCCTTCACACCATAACAAAACCATCATTTTCTATCAACCCCACACCTCACATGGGTCAATGCCACCTTGGCAATCCCCTAAATCACCATTGGTCAATAAAAACGACAAGGAAATGAAGGGTTATGATCATAAGACTTGGGCACAAAGCAAGATGGAAGGCTGAGATGATTTTTGGGACCTCTCTCACACAACAAACACACCCTTGCTCTCTCTCAGTGAACAAGCACAACTTGAAGACTTAAAGCTGTGAAGAGCTTTTAGTATAAATAGGGCTAGTGTAGCTTATTTGTATGAGTCGAATTTTGTTAAGTCAAATTTGTACCATTTTTAATACTACATTTTAAATACTTGTCATTTAATTTTCCTGTCATTTAAATTATTGCATTGTAATTTCTTTTAGGTTAATGAAAAATTTAAGTTTTCTTTAAAATTCTGTCATTTACATTACTTGTCTTTAAATACTGTTGATTAAGCTCTTATATAAGCTTTTGAGTCATTAAAAGCTTATATAAAAGTCTATTTTCATTTCTGTCTTAAAAAACCAAAAATCACAAAAATTGTCAAAAGAACATTGGAGCAAGGTATATAATGGATGGCCTTGGGTTAGTGCTTCTTGGGAAGCTATAGGAAAGGTGTATAAGCTGTTTGAGAGCTTATTCTCTTGCCAAAAGCTTTGGACATTTGTGAGTTTCAATTTTTCAATTTTGCTTATTTACTGTTCATCTGCTTATTATTGCTTATTTCCTGCTTTTTCTTGCTTATTTATGTTCTTTATGCTTATTTGTCTTAGTTCATTGCTTATGTACCTTGTAGTTAAGTTGTTTCTTCAAAACTGCCTTAAATAGCCTTGTAACTGCTTATTGCTTATTTGCTTATTTTAGTACTTATTCCTGTTCTTTTTGTGCTTATTATTGCTTAATACTAGTTGCTTGTTATCTGTTTTTCATAAACTTTGCTTAAATCTTTGATAATCAGTCTAAAAATTGATTTTATAAAGTTAAAGGGGTGTTTGGGACAGTAGGTTAAAATGGGTCAAACTGGTATAAAAACCATTTGGGTCATTTAGCAATCTTGTACAAGCCTTTTTAAGTTGGTTTTAATCTGTTTTCAAAAGTTTTTAGGTTTAAAAGTTTGTTTTGAAGTATTTTCTAATGGGTGTTTGAAACTGTTGTGACAGAATTGTTTTCAAGTTCTCATTTTGATAAGACTTTTTAAAACCATCTTTTGAGTCTTGTTTTTGTATCCTTTTAAAGTATATAATGCAGTAGGATAGAGTCTAATAGGTTCTCATTTGTCAATTTTGAGTTTAAGTTAAAACTGTCAAGTGTCTTTCAAAGTTAAAAACAGCTTTTTAAAATTCAAATTTGAGATTGTTAAAAGTGATTTCAGGACTTGAATTTTTGAGCATAAGCTCATTTGTTGGTGATCTTAATCTGTTTTAGCTTGTTTTTTTAATTTTAATCTTATTTTCCTAGCTTATTTGTAGGCTGCAAAAGCCACCTTTTTCTTAAGTAAACCAAATCGGCATATGCTGATTGAGACCAGCCCTTTTCCCATTATGCTTTCTTAGTACCTTTATTAAGTTTCAAATTCATTTATCTTTGCTTAATAATGTAGCCCATAACCAAGTTTATTAATGCTCACAATAATCTCAATAAGCATAAGGTCAATCTATGGGCTTAAAATTAAGCCATAGAGTGCTCTTGTGGCATGTTTGATCCAGCATTATAGCTTATAGCTTATCTGCTTTTCATAGCTTTTCTGCCCATCTTTTGTGCTTATTTTTGTTTGAATGTGCATATAAGTTAATAGGTCATATTCTGTGTTTTTGCTTCTATTTTTGTGTTTATATCCACCTTTACGTCTTTTTCAAGTTTTTAAAAGCCTCATAGTTTTTAACATCTATCACTTAGCGTTATAAAAGGAGTTAATTCTGCCAAAGCATTTTTTATTTCATATAATTAGCTTATTTAAGGTTCATAAAATACTCACTTTTCTTAAAAGTATCTTAAAGAATGTGTTTATAAACTTTGGCCAAAAGAAACAAATAAATAAAAATAATTTGCACAAAAGGAAGGTCCCTCAAGAGATTCGCGAATCCCCTAACCTCCCCTTTAGGACACACTCGTCCACGTCCCACGCACCCAACCCAACACACCTAACCAACAGTCACCAGATAAGGCCATCAGGTTTTCTTCTTTGCACCTATCAATCTCTTTTACCCTTTTTAAGCCACTAAAAGCCCATGAAGCCCTTTTGGCTTAATACCATCCCCGCTTATTCCAATAACTGGTAACTCCTTTTTATTTTTCTTGCATCCAGTATATCTTAAACTACTTTTTTGCATTTTTTCAGATTTTTCCCAATTAGTTTACTATTTTTAATCAATTTTTCTTTTTAAATCAGTTTTTAATTCATAAAAAATTATAAAAAAATCAAAAAAATATAAAACTTTTTTAGAAAAATTTCTTTTATCATTTAGCACCTAGGAAAATTAATTTTGCACTCGTAGGGTTAATTTTGTAAAATTTGGTATTTTAAAGAACGGGATTTGATCCCCGTTCTCGTTTTTAGGTTTAAATCCGTTTTTTACTTTCGTTTTTAGCGTACTTTTATTCGTTTTTGCATTTTAAGTGTAGAAATTAGAATATAAACCCAAAAATCCTTTAACCATTCAAACACGCGATCACGAACGTTATCTCGATTTTCGATTCACGCCTCATTGGGAGAACGACCCGGGTAGGTTTTTAAAGATTTGGCTTTGGATAAAAGCGAATCTTTTCAAAAGCCTCTCGGAATACTTTCCGTTGATTTTATCCTTATTATTTATATATGAGAGAGGGAGATAGTTATTTATAATATTAAAGGGATTGAATTTATTGCGCTCAAATACCTCAAATGCAAAGCCCAAACTAGGCCTTTGTATCCTAGAGTGTCATCATTTGCACTCTGGAAGCCTACTCAGATAGGATATGCTGAAGCATAATAATGATAGGAAATCCACAACAGATGTCTTGACATTTCCATGGCAGGACACTATTTTCATAGCATGTGCAAGAATCAAAACAATTGAGTGCTAACTTTTAACTACAGAGGCAGACGTATGTTGCTGCTGCCACCTGCTAGTAGGCAAGTACTGATTGAGAATTCAAATCACATCCAAAACTGCGTTAACTACACTGAGAGAGCATCTCCACATAATCTTACAAGCGAAACACAAAAGCCTCTACATTTCGCTACACCAATAGAAAAATGAACATAGGCATTTAGTCTAAAGAATCTATGTTTAACACCACTCCAAATATAACAGAAGCAAGAATCCTCTAGTAATTAGGCACCAACTTCAATTAGGATGCTTTCTATGAGAAGAAGCTTATCCAACGGATTCTTAGCAGATTCACTACTGATGATAATGTGGCTTGATCTGTCTTAAACCAAAGCTTTTAGATGTTAATGCAAATTTATATTTTCTTACTTGTTAACATTGGAATTATCAACTATAGCGTGCAAATAGTGTTTCTTAGGGGAGGAGCAAAATGAGGAAGTTGATTGTTGTACATTTTTGAAAATGATATTACGCGTTCGATTATGATTCAATGGAATTTAATAAAGGCTAGGCCAAAACTTAGTACTGCCTAGGTCCAAAAACTTAGAGGATTAAGAGGTTAATACTGGTAGTCCAAAACTTAGTACTGCCAGGCCAAAACTTAGTACTGACAGTACTAAGATTGAAAGTATGAAGCTAGAAGCCATGGTGGAGGAAAGAAGGATCTTTAAGTGTTGGTTTCATTACCACACAACAAATGGTCATCAGTTCACCATGTCTAACAGACATCAAGAACTGGCTAGTCCAGAGCAAACGGCTTCTGGTAAAGACTTCTCAAATCCGTTAATGGCTGATAGTTTGCCAAAAACTATATGGTTCTCAACTCACCATGCTTTACAGTAAAGAGTTGGCTAGTCCAAAGCAAACGGCTCTTGGTAAAGACATCTCAAATCCGTTGATAGTTGATAGTTTACTCAAAACTATATGGTTATCAATGCACCATGTTATTGCAATGAAGCATTGGCTATTCCAGAGCAAACGGCTACTGGTAAAGAAATATCAAATCCGTTTATGGCTGGTAGTTTGCCAAAAACTACATGGCCAACTTAGTTGGTATTGCTGTGTTGCTGAGTTGCTGAGATGTTATGATGATGACAAAGACTAGAAGCTAAAGAATTTCAAGTTTACAGAGTAACAAAAGAGTTCAAGTTCATCAAAGAGCAGATTAAAGAGTAGCAGTGTGTTTGGATACATCCTCTTAGTGTTCAAGAAGCTCAAACTGAAGAAACATGAAGGTTAACAAGTGAACATCATGTTTAGGGGAGGATTGTTGGGTTTCAGAAGTTTCTACAACTTAGTGCTGCTACTTATACAAGTTACTACTGCTAGTTCTACTTAGTGCTGCTGGTGAAGAATGCTAAAGATTCAAGAAAATAGACTAAGTAGTTAGTACTGTTAGTTATAGTTAGTTAGTACTGCCAGTACATTGTTAGTACTGCCAGTTAGAGTTAGTACTGTTAGTAGTAAGTTAGTACTGCTAGCATATATAGATAGTACTGCTTAAGTGATATGCATAGGATATATTAGGAATAGATATGCATGATCACTTAACGCGTTTTATAAGTCCATTAGGGTTTCCTTGGTGTATAAAAGAAACCCTACGACACTAGTTAGATATACAAGTTTCACAAATATTCATAGTTAGTAATCTGTAACCTAGCAAATTAATAGTAATCAAAGTTCTGTTTTATTCATTGTTCTTCTTAGCAGTATAAGTTAGTTTTCGCATAACTTATATTGTTCATAGTCGTTGTTTCTCTTGTAGTTAGTTTGGATCTATCCAGATTAGCTACCACCCTTAATAGGCTAGAAAGATCTATTAAGACTGGGATCAACAGAAAGATTTAGAAAGATTATTTCCACTTATGGTTAATCCTATATTGTCTTACATGATTAACATAAATAGCTTATAATTAATCATGTGTTTGTTTAAATCATTTGATTAGAAAAAGTTTATGCAAATGATAATATTTTTCTTTGATCATTAACTATGTTTAATAATGCCATATTCATACCTTAAGTGATTTGTCGTCGTCAAGTAAACTTTTGACTAAATAACTTGTTTACGTAAACTTTTACGTAGTGTGGCATTATATTTGTTATTATCAAAACATGAAGATCATTAAATATAAATATGATTTTTATGCGAATATTTGTATTAATAATCTCCCCCTTTTTGATGATGACAAAATATAAACTCATGTGTATTTAAAAGTTACTAAATAAGTATTTAGTGGATGAGTTTACATCTTTTCTCCCCCTTTTTGTTGAAGCAAAAAGTGTTGTAGAGGCGTTCCTTGCAAGTCTTGTTTTGACGAATGCTAAGTGACTTGGTGACGAATGCAAAGTAAAAAATAAAGACTATATTGCAAGTGCTCCCCCTTGGTGTATCTCCCCCTTGCTTGGGGCACCAAGGAATCGAGCTATGGATGTGTGCTATAAAACAAAGTTAGTAGACAAGCAAATATGTATATGGCAACAACACAAGCACATATATCATAATACGCAATCAAGAATCACCACAACAATTTCAATAATGTTAAATCTATTATAAGAGAAATTAACATAAAATTTGGCTTTAAAGCCCATTAGATACAAAGAAAAATAATCTAGAAAAGAAAGCAACTAAAGATCCTAAATCTTAGGATAAATATCATTTTCCTATATAATCCGAAAGGTTGAGGCAAGATTTTGATGCGGCTAATGCGGGAAGTATGGTGGGTTTGATGAAGAGCCTAGGTGGTGTCGAATGTATGAAAACATGTAGTTGACACGGTTTTAGAGCATTTGGATCTCATGCCTTGTGGTGCTACAACATTAACAAAACATGTTGTGTAGGTGAGGCATGTCATTTGGATTTACAAAATCTAAAATGTTTTTTTGAGTGTGAGGAAAATCTTGATTTCCAAGATTTGGTGGCAAGTATGGGTTGTTTTCTTGGTGAGGTCCATTGTTGTGGAGGTGAGGTGTATTGTTGTTAATGTTAACAAATAATGGTTGAGTTGATGGTTGTTGCTCAAATCTCGGTGGTGGATATGGAAACCCGGGTGGTGGATGTCAAAATCCGGGTGGCAGTCGTGAGACACATGGTGGTGGTAAAGGATTTAAAGCGTCCGATAGCCAATTATCCATGGTTGTAACATAGGGGTCATTTGGTGACACTTGGAGTAGCAGAAGTTCTTGAGCTTCTTGTTTCACTGGGATGGCAAATCAGAGTTTAGGTGGTGGAGCAACATGTGTTGGTATAGGCGACTCACTTGGAGATGATGATGAGGTGTAGTGTGTGCTCTTGCTAGAAGTGCATTTGGATGGAGCATGTGGTGGTGAAAGGGATTTCTTTCTAAGAGGTGGTGATGGAGTTTTCTCATTTTGGTGTTCCTCACTTGAGGAATCAAGATTGACATAAGTTGATGACTTGACTACCCAATGTGAGGTTTTCCTCTTGAAATGTGGTGAACTTGTTTTGTATGAACTAGTCATGGTGATGAGCTAGTGAGGTTTGTATGTGAGAATTATGAGAAATGTGAAGAAAATGGTGTTTGAGGGTGATGATTATAAGGTAAAAGTGGTAAAGTGTTTTGTATAATGGTTCTTAGATTATATGAAATACATGTTATATCCTAAGGTTTAAAATTCCACATAGTATCATATAGCATGATTATAAGATAAAGGAGAAAAAGTAACAAATTAAGAAAATTCGAATTTTGGCGCCTGGCCTGGTGATGCACGGATCTACCAAAACCACAGATGGATCTACCATATGGTGGATCTGTGGTTACGTGGCATCCAACAATATGACCAGCACTGCATTTTTGCAGCCAAAATTCTAACAAACTAGCATGTAAGCATCACAATATACTACCAAATAGCATTAACTTGCTAAAATATCCATAAGATATAGCTAAATAAAGTGAGTACGGAGTTGTAACATCTAGTTTAAGCATGTAAATCCAAGAAGAGAAGTTAATAATTTAAACATACGATAAATAAACACGTAAGTTGTTTTACAAGCAAAGCTCCCTTCAATGACATCCCTTCTTTAACATCTTTGCAAACTTGTGCAATGCTCTAGACAAGTTCTTGAACATCCCTCTTTTCTCCCTTTGGTCTTGAGACATGTTTGCACAATTATGAAGGGCTCTACTATAAGATCTAGGGGAAAGCTTAGTGCTAGGCAAGTCTCCATTATCCGAAGGTGGTGAGTCGAATGAGGATGAAGTTATTAATTGGGCACGCTTGGACTTTCCTACACTTCTAGTTCTTTTGGGAGGAGGATTTTTGGGTTGTTTTGCCTTAAGGGATAACATTTTCCTAGGGACAAGAATATAACATTTATCAAATGGGTGATCTGCCATGTTTGCTTTAAGATTCTTAAAGAGACGACTTAGGATCATGCCATAAGGTAGAACTTTGTCTCTTCGATCTCTAAAGTAATACATCCTCCTAATGATGAAGTAAGCAAGGTTAAAGGGTTGTCCGTTCTCTAGGTAGTACAACATTAAAGCAATAATTGCTTGAGTGTGGTCTCTATTTCCTATGGCCGAATAGACATTCTCCCTAATGACAAGTTCACAAGGTCAGAGGTGTGCGAAAAGTTCATTTGTCTCAATTTGGTTTGGTAATTTGTGAATGGTTTCTCCTTCTTTGGTTACTTTTTCATGAATGGTTCTTCGATAGATTAAGTTTCTGATGTCATCAAGAGTGGATAGGGTTGAGTTATAGGGTGGAACTTGCTCAATATTTTTCTCAAGTTCATCAAGACCCCAAGCATCAGAGTAACGACAAATGCCTTGATTGGGAAGTGAGGTAAGCTCAGTAAATTACTTAAGGGAAAGGTTGACGGGACGGTTGTTGATTACGAATTAAATATGGAAGTGATTGTTATTGAGATTTCTGTCAAGTTAAAGGGTTTTATAGAATTCCATGATAGACCTAGGACAAATTTGCTCATTTAAAGAGAGTAAGCAATCAAAGCCTACATTGGTGAACTTAGCTACGGACTCCTCGGTTAGGTCTCTATAGAAGGATTGGTCAATGGTTCTTCCTTCATGAACATACCTACTTTCTAAGGCTCTATAGATATCCCTAAGTTGTTCGGTCATGTTGGGATCATTGTAAATTTTTGGCGCATAAGCAAGTGTTTTCTTGTAATCTTGTTGATATTCGCTTGGCATTTTGGTACCTACGTGGTTTATAGTGATTTCAATGAGAAAGTGTCATAAATAAAATATGATGCGATTTCTAAGTATGTGTCTATATGGACAAGATGTGGATGTCAGTTTGCTTGACTCGAACAAAAAAATATAGTAATAATAATAGTACTAAGCAAACCTTAACGCACAACCTATGTTTGACATTGCTCTAGTCGAATGAAACGAATAATGTATATGAATTATACATTTCGTATTATCATTCTTGAGACACAATGCATGATAAAAATGTTTTTGCATTGTATTAACAATGTAGTTAAAAAACACTTTGTTTTGAAAAATTCCTAGACGTGAGGTTTTTATTCAAAAATCATGATTTGGTGTTTTTGTCAAAAATTGATTTTCATTAACTATTTCAATTATGTAATCTTAGTGTCTACATGAATCATAATAGTTATACATTACAATATTCTAGTCCTAATTGTGCAAAAATTGCAACAAATATCAAAATCCCTAAATTCTTTGGTTTGGTGCAAAATCAAAACCCTAGACTCAAAATTAAAAAGAAAATAAGATGAAATCACTTACAGTTGTTGATTATAGTTGATGATTTGTTGATTATCTTTGTGTTTAATTGCTCTAATTGCTGATTTTTATAGCTTTTGTTTACGGGTTTTAGGTGTTTGGCTTGTTAGTGTGCTTGGATAATGAATTATGTGGTCCCAATTTGTTTAAACCTGGTTACTACCTGCTTTTTCTAACACACGAATCCACCTAAGTGGGACGGATCTCCCAAAACTGGATCCGTGGATCCGTGACAAGCTCAAAAACGGACGGAGTTGGTTTTTAGCCAAATTGGGATATGGTGTTATGTTTTTGGCAATTGGATTATGTTATATATGTTGTCGGGAGTGTGTGATTCAGTTTTCGGAGTCGACAAGTTTTGAGTGAATTCTGCAACTTGTCGTGAATTTCCTGATGGAATTTCAACGTAGTCGATCCTACTAGAAGTGTGTTAACTTTTAGCATATATTTGACCATTGCTATAACATAAGCATTATGAACATTTAGACTCAACAAGACATCGTCAACACAAGTGAATTGTAATTCGATGATTGTTCTTTTCATTCTTTTCAATCGATTTCGTAATTTCATGTATTGACCATACATGTAGATTTTGAAAATATCTATGGTCATTTTATTGATATTTTCTTTATCTAGTAAAATTCTAATCTTGATTATGTTCATGATCGGTGGTTTTGTATTCGGAACTTCTAATGAGAATTAACATCCTTTGAATGATGATTAATTGCTTCATTAGATTTCCGTTTATGATTATTTTTTAGATGATGGAGGATCACTATCCATGATAAGTTCCATCATTCCTAATCCTAATCTTAAATAATTAAATACTTTACGTTTTAAAGGCTTAGTAAATATATCGGCTATATTATCTCGGATGCATCTTTCTCGATAGAAATGTGCCCTATTGGACGTAACTGCGAAGAAAGGAGTAACGGATTTTCTATATTTTAGTTTTTAGAGAGTTGTACGGGGATTTTTACATAAGTCGATAGCGCACTTTATTGTCACATATAATCGGAACGTCGTCGAGGTGTATGTTATAGTCGATGAAAGCTTGTTTCATCCATAGTGCTTGTTGACATGCCTTCTCGTGAGACATATTAGGCTTTCGTCATGGAGATAGCAATGTGTCGTTTATTCTTAGCGAAACCAAGATGTCAAACAACAATCCCATGAACGTACAAACGCCGCTATGTGCTTTACGATCACGTGATCGCCACGTGTCTGAGTCGGCAATAAACAAAAGTTTTCTACGATGGTTCCTTTCGGAATCAAACCAGAATGTGTAGTTCCTCTAACATACCTAAATATACGCTTAACGGCTTCTAAGTGGGTAGTCTTAGGATTTTCTTGGAAACGAGCACATAAGCAAACACTAAACATAATATCAGGCCTACTTGCGATTAAATAAAGTAAACTACCAATCATACCTTGATATTTATAGCTTATCCCCGAGTCGGCTTCATCGTCCATAGTGAGCTTGACTTCTTTGACATCGGGCATCTTGTTGTTGGAATCTCCCAATCCAAACTTCTTTAACATCTCCTTGATGTACTTGGATTGGTTGAAAAATTATTCTTGTCTTCCATTTGTTTTATTTGAAGACCCAAAAGAAGTTTAACTCCCCCAACATACTCAGCTCAAACTCGTCGTGCATGGGGATTTTGCAAAATCATCCACACAAGTTTTGACCGTGGGAACCAAATAACAATTCGTCGACATTATTTGAACAATTCAAACTCATCGTGCATGATTTTTTCAAAATCATCACACAAGTTTTGACACGTGGATGCAAATATAATGTCGTCGATGTATATTTGAACAATGATAAGATGTGATTTAAATTTCTCTGTGAAAAGAGTTTTATCAACCATTCCCATGGAATACTCATGTTTTAGTAAAAATGATTTTAGTCTATCAAACAGGTTGAGCAACGTAAACCTCCTCGTTTATAAAACCATTTAGAAAAGCACTTTTTACTTCCATTTGGTATAATTTAAAGTCATTTGCACAAGCAATAGCAAGAAGTATTCTAATAGACTCTAACCTAGCTATTGGTGCGTATGTTTCATCATAATCTATACCTTCTTATTGATTATATCCTTGTGCCACTAATCTAACCTTACATTTAGATACTATACCATTTTCGTCTAATTTATTTCTAAAGACCCATTTTGTTCTTATGACGGTCTGACTCATGGGTAGAGGAACTAAATCTCAAACATCATTAGCTACAAATTGATTTAATTCTTCTTGCATGGCTATAACCCAACTTTCATCTCCTAATGCTTCATTGACATTTTTAGGTTCTATGGTAGAAATCATATTTTTAGCTTTATGACTCGCATGAGCTTGCTTCCTAATTTTGCAAGCATCACAAAAATGTTTATCATACTTTAGCGTAGGTAAGTTTCTAACTAATTCTTTGGATGACAAAGATTGAATTAAACGCACATTTGCGTGACCAAGTCTTCTATGGCATAAGGTAGAGTTATCTACTATCGTGGCGAGACATAATTTGTCTTGAGACTTATTTCCTAATTTCATTACGTATAAACCATTTTTCCTAATCTCGTTTCCTATGATTTTACCATCTTTAATTACTTCACTACCTTCTTCCGTGAATAAGACTATACACTTATTGTCACAAATTTTACTGACACTAAGTAAATTAAACGCTAAGTTGTCTACGTATTCTACATTAGATATGGTAAGAGAGTCGTTAGAGATCGTACCTTTGCCTATGATCTTTTCTTTTAAGTTGCTTCTAAAGACAACGTTACCTTCGTCGTATGCTTTGTAGGTAGAGAATAGACTTTGGTTACCAGTCATATGTTTGGAGCAACCACTATCTTTAATCCATTCGCCGGGCTCTAAACTCGTTCTCAAGCATACCTCATTTGACGATTGAGCCATGAGACGAGTTTCATCGTTAGTTTTGCCCTCGGCGTCATTTTCGCTATCGCTTCAAGAACCTCCAATGAAGGCCTTTTGATCTTTGTTGCGAGGTGATTTTGGACAATCGCTAATGAGATGATTTGGATCACCGCATCTAAAGCAGTTTCGATCACTCTTTCCTTTCTTCTCATCCCTTTGCCAGAATGACTTCTTTTCTTCTCTTGGTTGCCTAACAAATTTACCCTTTCTTCTAAAGAACTTTTTAAAGTTTCTTACGACCATAGCATATTCTTCGTCATCACTTCCAGATGTCGAAGTTTCATCATCACTAGACTCTTTCTTAGCTTTCAAGGCAATGGAATTAACTCTTTCCTTTTGGCCTCTATAGATTTCGGAATTTTTTCTATGACAACGTCATGTACTTTTAGATTGACGATAAGCTCGTAAAGAGCTAGTGATGACAAATCTTTCGATTCTTCAATCGCCGTGACCTTTGATCTCCATTTAGGATGTAGAGCCCTAAGAAACTTCCTAACATAGTTCTTGCTAGAGATACCTTCATCAAGAGCTTTAAGACTAGTAATAATAGTGTTAAATCTATCAAAACCGCTATCAATAGATTCTTCTTCAAGGATAGTAAATTGTTCATATTATTGAACAAGAAGATCAATTTTATTATCCTTTACTTGGCTATTACCTTGATGTGTGATTAACAACGATTGCCAAATATCTTTAGCCATTTTACACATAAAATTCTTTCATATTCCTTTTTAGGTAAAGCATTATAAAGAACCATTTTAGCTTCATTATTTTTAGCAAGTTTCTTTTTAAGATTGTTGGATTGTTCTTCAAAGGGAACAACCTCTAAAACTTAGGTATCTTTGTTTTGGGAAACCGGTGGAAAATCACCATTCAAGATAATATGCCAAAGATCTAAATCATTTGCTTTCACATAAGTTTCGAATCTATTTTTCCAATAAATAAAACAATCGCTTTCGAAAAGTGGTTGTCTTTGCATAGATTGCCCTT
Source organism: Tanacetum coccineum (assembly GCA_026074375.1). Classification (NCBI taxonomy): domain Eukaryota; kingdom Viridiplantae; phylum Streptophyta; class Magnoliopsida; order Asterales; family Asteraceae; genus Tanacetum; species Tanacetum coccineum. Next base: position 16,225 of record BQNB010082783.1, read on the forward strand.
CTAGGTATTTATCCGAATCCATAGATCGATTCAAGCTTTAATGTACAATATACGTTAAAGATCTTGGGTGACCTTGGCCTCTGATACCAATTGTGGAAACTAAAGGGGGGGGGTTGAATAGTTTTTACCGTTTTATAAATAAAACTTAGATTGTCGAGTTATGTAAATTCAAGAGATATACACAAGTGTATATGATAGCAAAGCAATAAGTAAATAAGTAATCTACGAAGTATAAACAAGTAAGGACCGCCTTCATATCTGGGACCGCCTTCATATGATACCAAAATTCCTGGGCGGCCCCCTAACATATCTGGGACCGCCGGTATTTAAGGGACCGCCTTCAGGAGGGAAATGAATTTTTTACTGCTCTCTTTTTTATGCAAATTTGACCCTCTCTATCCTAGCCTCAACTGTTATTTCCCTGTTTAGACACACACCTTTTCACCTCTTCTTCA